>OX333074.1:55949765-56009376 GCA_946863875.1 Alloplasta piceator
TTCTCTCTCTCTTCCTCTCTCTTTCTCTCCCTTTCTCTCTCTCTCTCTCTCCCTGTGTGGGTTCATATATATGTGACGTATGTTCACGTGTGTTTTAGTGAATGCAATAGGCATTTTCACTTGTGCTACAGACTCACCAATACTGACACTCCGAGGCCAACGTAAACTCCAATGACTTACACGTTCCCATATGCAGTATTACGAATTCGGTTTGAAACACCATAGCTATATATATATATATGCGTTCATATAGAGGTATCCATATGCTGAAACACCAATCCTCGTTCAATATGAAGCGTCACCTTTTTTCTCATCTTACTTGCTCTTTTATTCGGAGCCTCCCTTTCTCCCAATGGATTCATACCTCCACCGTTGAACGTTTTTACTTTCGAAAGTGCTTCATTTTTTTTCGTTTTCCCGAGGGTACGAAAAATCACTGCCGAAACGAGGAAATTATTCGCGGAATAGATTGAACATCGTTTGTATATAAGTGTGTGTGTCGATGGTCCGGTGAAACTCGTTTTATTGCCATTGCGGGCCTGGGATTGATCGTTCTCGTTTCCCACGATTGATTGGTTAATTAGAAACGGCACATAACGAATTCGGTTTGAAGTCTTTCACACATGTATATCATCCTTTTGCAAACGAAAATCGTACAGTTTTTTGGACGCTGCTCAGAGTGATTGAAATTCTTAATTTCGGTAGACAAAGGTATTTTTTTTCAAGTGGATATCCGGAAACGTTTCAATGTCAAAATAACTCGGCTATATAGTTCCAAAAGTTATATAACCAACAACTCATAACAAATGTTTGAGGATTTTTTTTACAGCCATAACTAATGAAGATAGAGTTATTGTTATTTTGTTAATTGAATAATTAACATTTTGATTAAAGGATTTCCAACTTAGTAATCTGTATTGAATTTTAACATTCGAGATTTCAAAATTGATTTCAATGTCGATGGATGAACCGTTGGAGATTGGGTTTTTCGAGATGTCATCATGCTTTTCGGATTTGTGATTATCGATCCATTCGTGCATTTTTCGGTAATTCCGATATTGCCGTTTTGTATAGCGAGCAGGATGAGAGATTCTTTCGTTTTGAGTTACCGGACGAGCTATGAATGCTATGTATCGTTGAAAGTGATTTGCCCAAGGTATAATCGAGATAGACAGATACTCGTGATTACCACACACCGCACGTCAAAGAGAGATAGAGCTGGAGGGAGAGAGAGAGAGACAGAGTTTGTGCACATGCCTCAGAGATGCCACGTCATTATCGCCCATTCGCGAAACTCCATGAATATTCGATATCCCATTGCCATCGTGAAGCTATGGGCTTCGATGCACAAAGTGCTCTTGATGGCTGGATCGGATGGTGATGCGCACAGTCCGGAGGAATGAGAGACCCAGTGCGACCAAAGCCACAACATCGATTCGCGTTAACGCGAAGAAAAACGTATTCATGTCCCAAAAGTTCATCAAGATCAATAAACCAGAAACGCGCTTGACAAAAATATCAAAGATCCCTCCGAAACAAAAAAAAAATCTGATGTAATTTGGACTGGAATAAAATCAGAGAAAAGCATCGATCATCATTGTCATTGCGCTTAAGGATGCTTTGCCCGTACCGTCCCAGCCAAAAATTCTATCTGATTGAAATTTCTGTAGTTCGTGATAGAATAATAAGAATCTGATAAAATGTAGCCACATTTGGTATGCCATAAACAACAATTATCAGTAATAATATTGCCCAAAAGATGTTAATAATTTGGTTAAACAAATAATTATTCAACAACTTTTTGTGTGAGATCTTTTTTTTTTAAACAAATTAAATGCGTTAATTTTTCTGAATTCATATAAATTTTTTCAGAATTTTCCCTCTATTTTGAAATTGCCGTTCTGAAATTTTTAGAATGGCTGTATTTATGTATTTTTTGGCTGCGTGCCCAAACATAAATTGACAATTTTTTGATTGTATTTCAGAATGTTTTTTATAATATTTTAAAATAGAGAGAAAATTCTGAAAAAATTAATATGCTTTCAAAAAAGTTAACGCATTCAATTTGTTTAAGAAAAAAAAAACTTATTAAAAAATTGTTGAATAATTATTTGCTTGAACAATTTATTAATAACTTTTGGGCAATATTATTATTGATAATTGTTGTTTATAGCATGCCAAATGTTGCTGCATTTTTTCAGATTTTTATTGTTTCATGAAGTACGGAAATTTCAATCAGATAAAATTTTTGGCTGGGACTGTAAGGGCAAAGCATCCTTAACGGGTCATACGCAGTCAGGAGGCCGAAATAAAAGGTGATTTTCAAGAAGTTTTTCTGGAAAGACATTTTAATTTATCAACAACAAAATGTATGTACATATTTTTGTAACTTTTAACTCCATTTGAAATTTTTGTTCTTAAAAAATAATGATTCTTGAAACCACTAAACAAAAACGAATTGCGGTGAGCAAGATATCTCTGGATTGGATCATCCAAAATAAAAAAATTTCAAAAATGTCGTTAATATAAGGTATATAATTTAGTATATCTAATCAAAGGAATAAGCAGAATATCAATTTTTAAGAAAATGGCGGATTCTCAAAAAAAAAATCGATTTTTTATGACAATTTTTGCCTTAAATTGTTTATAAAGCAGAAAATGTTTATCGGTAAAAAAGCCTTCGATTAATTACCCTAAAATATATTTATAAAGCTTGTGTCGCCCGAGCTAAAAAATCATTAAATTGAGGGAAAATATAAAGAGCGGCCTTGTTTAAATTAATGAAATTTTTTTACGGAAATTAGGGCCCAAAACATATATTTTCGTCATAATTCAATAATGGACCATAATAATTACTATTTTTTTATATATTTTAATTTTTTTTATAATTTCTTATTTTGATTGTTTCTTGTCTAATGAGAATAACAACAACAAACATATTTCTCTAGTAAAACTTGATTTTTTTTTCTTGGTTGAAGAGTGAAACGACAACATTTTTCGAAAAATTATTAGCCTCGACGACCTAAAATAAAACGGATATTTAAAAAAAAATTAAAAAGAATAGTAATTATAATTTAAAAAAAAATAGTAATTATTTTTGGCCCATTATCGAACTATGACGAAAATGTCTTTCGAGCCCTAGTTTCTGTGAAAAAAATTTAATTAAATTGAAAAAGGCCCCTCTGTATGTTTTTCCTCAATTTAATCATTTTTTAGCTCGGGCAGCCCCTAAAAAATGAAATAAAAAATTCTAAAAATTTGAGGTCATATTTTGGACCAAATGAAACCCACAATTCATTGGACATCAAAATCCGAGAGGGTCAGGCCGATGACCGCGTGATTTGACGTGGAATGCCCAATATACTTGCACATAAATGCACATTAAAGAAATGAAATTTAAAAAAAATTGATTTTTTGAAACCCGTTCAATTCAAATTTATGAATTTATTCGAAGACCACCCAAGGATCGAGGCAAAGTATATATTTTGCAGGATCTTCTTTATATTCCTTCAGTGGTATCGTGCCTCGCGACCCTTGGAATTTCAACATCCACCCCCGTTGTACATAATGTATCCAAACCCGCCAACGACAAAACAGGATCCACTAAATTCTAACGATATTCTCGAGAGAGATAAGGACCATCCAAATGTAACCCGACGAGGTTAACGAAGAAGCTCTTGGGGAAAAATAAAAGAATAAAGGGATCGAGCAGAGGAAGGGAGGGAAGGAGGAAGAGGGATGATGGCTCGTCTTGAGCGGAAGACACAGCAGCGAGAGGGGTTGCTCGGGCAATGCCACATAGACCTCTCCTTGTGCCTGGTTCTATGAGGTAGTGAGAGACAAAAAATTCAGAGAAAGGAGAGCGTAAGGACGACGGGGTAGAAGCTTCCGCGTACGTTCTTATATTCCCGAGGGATGCGCCCAGAGCCGAGAGCGAAAGAGGAGAGATCGCGTGCGTGTGTGGAGTGTATGTTCAGCCCTTCGGGACCACTCTTTTGCCTTCTCTCCTTCGCCCTCTGTCGACCAACTTGCAGATACCCCTCTTTCTCTACTTCACCCTCGTCCCTGTCGCGTTTGTTCTACATTATACGACATTTGCAAAGGGGGGTAACAATTGCATGCATAAGGCATAGACATGCACTGCAAGGAATCATTCACTCTGTAGTAGTTTGTGAAACCCTTACATTTTACAGTAACCCCGGATAAGAATATAGTAACTACAACTATGGAAATTGTAATCCTGATTAAACGATTCTAAGGTAATCGGGTGTTAGTTGAGATTGTGAATTTTCGATTTCTGATTGCCACTTTTTTGGTTAGGGTTGTTATAAGATAGGGTAGATGACAATTCATCCCTTAACTACAACTATGGAAATTGTAATCCTGATAAAACGATTCTAATCAATTTTTTGGTTAGAGCTATAAATTTTATGTTTCTGGTTGCCATGCTTTTAGGGTTGCTATAAAATAGGACAGATAAGAATATAGTAACTCCAACTATGGAATTTATCAACCTGGTAAAACGGTTCTACGGCAACCAATTGTTAGTTGAAGTTGTGAATTTTAGATTTCTGGTTGCCACTTTTCTGGTTAGGGTTGTTATAAGATAGGGTAGATAACAATCTATCCTGTAACTACAACTATGGGAATTGTAATCCTGATAAAACGATTCTAATTAATTGTTTGGTTAGAGTTATAAATTTTATATTTCTGGTTGCCATTTTTTTTTGTTAGGGTTGCTATAAATTAGGACAGATAGGGAGATAGGAAGATAGGGAGAAGAATATAGTAACTGCAACTATGGAATTTATCAACCTGGTAAAACGATTCCGTGGTAATCAATTCTTCAGTTGAGTGATAAATCTCATACTTCTAGTTGCTATTTTATTTTAGTTGGGGTTGCTTTAAAATTGTAAGGGTTGCCCGGCTGTATTTTCACCAGAATGGTGTTAATGGATGGTTAACCATAATTTGAGAGAACTATTCATCGTAAAAATAGCTCAGTATACTTCGAGGTCGTTCTTGAACCAAGTTTGACCAGGAAAAGCGAAAACTAATATTTTTCTTTATGGACTGCAAAAAAGAGATTTCTAGATTTATAATAATTAAAGAAATCCCTTAAGCTTTATAATAATTAATTAAAAATATGACAAGAACAACTATGATAATTTTTAATGCATTAATCATTACTTTTTAAATGGCAAATGGAAATTGCAACTCTGAAATAAAGGGCAAAAAACGAAATGTGCCGCGTTCATCGCGTGGGAAACAGCGTTACGAAAGAAATGAGACGCCGTAGAACAAAATCCATCCAGCGGTTCATTCTGAATCATGCGCAGAGTGTAAAAACTCAAAACTAGGCTTTTTAGGACACCGGTGCACCTTAAGGGTTCTAACTAGTCCCAAAAAATTGTTCATTTGGTACCTCAAATGGTGGACATAACATCATATTTGTAAGTATTCTACAAAAATTATGATTTATTATCAAAAATCGCCGTTTTGACGCTGACTCGACCCCCTTAACTGAACTTTTTTCTCAGTGTATGAAACAAAAATTCGATACACAGAATGCACGTACTCGATTCAGGATATTCCATTACTGTCAGAAAATTCACAAAAGTCTGAAATTGCCGGAGGCAAGTTGGCCGCTGAAGAAACTGGCGAATTAGTAGAAATAGGGTATGAAACATATTTCGTTCTTTCGTCAGAATGAAGAGTCAATGAAGCGCATCGGTATCTCATAGGTTGAGCAAAGTTCTGAACAAAAAAAGAGAGAGAAGATAGACCTTTTTCCGTTCAGCTCACATCGGATCGCCGCTGGCTCCATATCGCACCCTCAAAAAGGGAATACTCATAAGTTCGCACACTTTAGTTCCCTTATTCAGGATCTCGTTATCCGGATATGTACAATGAAGCGGTATCTATAACGTATACGTGAGTGAAATAAAAAACCTAAAATAAAAAAAAAAAGTAGACAAAAGAGAGCGTTAACAATCATCACGTTTTCCACAGTCTCTCCCGTTCTTTCTTTCTCGTCTCTATCGCGCTATTGTAATTATCTTTGTCGTCTCAATGATGGGACATATTCTCGCTACATTCACGGAATACTTTGTCCGCGTTCGAGTAATAAAATAGTGAGTCCTCACTGCGCACATACAGACGATGAATGGAAAGTTCTGAAAAGATCGAGAGAGCTGGAAGGGATGATGAAAAAAGCTCGGAAGATTGTATAATACAGCCCGGATGTAATAGTAAGAAAAAAATGTCTCCTTTTCCCTCTCCACCTCTTTCTCTCTATCATCATACGTACTATATTCTTTTTGTCGTCATTTCTCGTTTTTATTCTATTTCTCGTGGAGGGTGAGAGTTCGACGCGACGAGAATCTCGAGAGCCCTGAAGAGGAGGAAGAAAAAGATGAAAATGGGTGCATAGGCGCGTACACTCCCGTCCAAAAGTTGGGAAACACTCGCCCCGGTTCTGCGCGGCACAAAAAGTTACACTGCTCTTCAAAAAATAAAGATATTTCAATTCAACAAGCGGCTTTTCAAAGGGGATACATTCAGCTTCATTTCGCTTTTTTCAAAAAAAAATTTCGATTTTTTTTTAACCCGGTACGTCCTTTGAAACATGGTCGTTTGTTGACTGTTTTTTTGGATTTGAAATTTTGACGCACGACTCATGAAATTTTTTTAAAACTGTTTTTCACTTGGAAAACTTGTGGAGGGGAGTATATGCTTCAATTTCGTTATTTTTTAAAGTTTCGTACGATTTTCTTTCGCAAAAATATTTAACTTTTCCCAAACAACCATATTTATAAAATGTAGCGTAACTCTAAAACTACTGGGCTTTTGTGAAATTACTAAGAGGGTAAAAAGTTGCATACGATTATTTTGCATTCGATGAAATTTTTTCAGAATTTTTTTTCAGAATTTTTTTTCGAGATTTTTTCCTGTCAACGAGATATTTATGTTATCTTAAACAATTCTCTTATCTCACCTACACGACTTTTTCATCGAAAAACCTCATCTACATGGATTTTTTATCGGAAAATTCGTGTAGATGAGGTCAGAGACACGATTGTTTAAGATTCAAAAAAATTTCGTTAACAGGAAAAATTTTTGAAACAAAAATTTTGAAAAAACTTTCAAAACAAAAATTTTGAAAAAAAATTCTGAAAAAATGTCAATGAATCCACAATAATTGTAGGCAACTTTTTATCCTCTTAGTGATTTCGCGAATACCAAATACTTTTAGAGTTACGCCTCATTTTATAAATATGATCGTTTTTCGCGAAAACCTGAATATTTTTGCGAAAAAAAATCGTACGAAACTTTTCAAAAAACGAAATTGAAGCTTATACTCCCCCCTACAAGTTTTTCATGCCAAAAATAGTTTTAAAAAATTTGCATTGGTCGCGCGCCAACATTTCAACGCCAAGAAACGACCGTGTTTCAAAGGACCTCCCGGATTCAAAAAAAAACGAAAAAATTTTTTGGGAAAAGCGAAATGAAGCTGAAAATGTCCCCTTTGAAACGCCGCTTGTTGCGTTGAAATATCTTCATTTTTAAAAGAGCGGTGAAACTTTTTGTGCGGAATCGGGACCGAGTGTTTCCAAACTTTTGGACCGCAGTGTACATATATACATGTATAACCTATCCGGGTCCATCGTGTCTGCTAGGATCGAGGAAATGAACTTTCGGAGAAGGCTCATTGTATATATACGTAATATATACGAAGCGCGATGATAGGAAGGAACGGAAAAGAGCTGAGAGATCTGACGTAATGTCGAAGGGTGCGCGTACCGCGAGAGGAAGGCTCGCGGGCTTCAACGGAGGAAGTTGAAAGGATTCGATATGAAAACTCTCGTATGCGGTATTTGCTATATCTATATACACAAAGATGTATATATAGTTGTCGGAAAATTCGCCAGTATCGTTCCCTTTCGCGTTTTGCACCCCCCTTCCCCCTATCTATCTCCCGCCCCACCCATCTCCCCCTCCCCTCTCCCCTTCCCTCTACGTCTCTCATCCTGCTTCTCTCGGATCACTCTTGCGGATAATATACTATGTATGGATATCTCTCGTGCCTCCCGGGGATTTCTTATCCCCCCCCCCTCTCTCTCTTTCTTTCTCTCTCCTCTCCTCTCTATTCGGCAAGTCGCGATCTCGCCTATCTTCTTCATTCCTCTCGACATCTGTAAATACTACGGAGTTTCATCTTTCGTGTCTGGGCGAACGAGAAAGTCGATCTTGAATCTTGTGGAAAAATCATTTTCATATATCTCATACCCCAAATACATGGATACCGCATCCACAGACACATACGCAAGAAAAAGCCCTCAAAAATCTTGAGTAATTTTTTCGCGGGTGGTTTATTCATTCACCAAAATGTGAAATGTAAATTTGTGCGCGAACATTGAAAGATTAATAATAACATGGAATTGGTTATTCCATGTTTTTTTTTAAATAAATTTCTAGACCGTTTTGCCCCCTATCCTTAGAATTATTTATTTGTTTATTTATTTATGATTTATGGCGAATATTCGGAAGAGTAACTCCCTCTAAAAAGAGGCTGTAAATTTTTATGTCAATTCTTTATGATTATAAAATCTTATATTAAGTTATATTTTAATGGCGCATAATGTTTTTACCCAACTTTTAATTTTTTTTAATCTTGTTAATTATTTATTTTTTTAAATAAAATAAAATGTAGGAATTTAGCTACTAGAATAGATATCCCCGTTGCAGAATTTCTGTTTTTTTGAGTTTGATAAGAATTTTTTTTATTTATTTATAAAAACTTGGTTTTTTATCAAACCCAAAAAAAAACAACAGATAGGTACTCTGCAACGCGGATATCTATTCTAGTAGCTAAGCTTATTGAAAAAAAAAATTGTAATTAAAAAAAAGAAAATTAAATAAGTTGGGTAAAAACATTATGCGCCGCCATAACAATATTAAATATGATGTTTTTTTAACTGTGGGAAACCACACAAAAAAAATCAGCTTGATTCTGACAGGAGTTACACTATTCCAAATATTTACCTTATTTATTTATTTATTATTTTTATTTTTATTGTTTATTCATCTATTTATTTATTTATTTATTTATTTATTTATTTATTATTACTCACCCAGAATCGTCGATCCTCATCCGATCACCTTTAAATTTTCCAGAAAAATTAATTCTCTCAATTTTAGGAATGTGGAACCTTTAAGGATGGACCCTGCCCATGTCCATTCACGACCCTTGTCGTCGTAAATTTTATTCTGGAACAAAAAGTAAAATATTTTCATCAATAATATTAGTTTTAGCACTCAAATATTGGGGGAATCTTAAAAATAATGAAAAAAAGAAACAGAGACGAGTTCGACAGAAATTGCGATTTTTTATCATAATTTTGGTGTAAAATGTGATATATTTTTAAAAAATTTCAATTAATCGAAAAAGCGCTCGTATCTTCTGTTAAGGTTTTTTTTCGATCATAAATAATTTCACAAGATATAGATGGTGTAAATTATCCCTTAAATTGCATTATTTTCCATTTCAACGAAAAGCTTATAAAACATTTCTTAAATGTGGCTCTTTTATATGCCTACAATTTTTTAACCAAATAATTTATTTATTATACAAAAAAGAGTGAATATATACTTTCTGTTAACCAGTGAAACCCGAATCCCTTGAAATGAACCGCTAAGATGAGAACAGTATACTGAGAAAACAATGTTTGATAACTGTTAACAAATGTAAAGTTTAATATGGCGAAATAAATTATTTTTTAACAGTTAATAAATTAAATAAATATTTTTTAACAGTTAATAAATTAAATAAATATTTTTTAACAGTTAATACATTATTTTGACACAAAAAAAATATTTCTTAACGACTACCAAATTTTGTAACAATTAAGGAATATTTAAGTAAAAGTTCCAACTAAATATATTTCTTTACTACAAATAAACTGTTATCTCAGTGCATTTCTGATAATATTTTCGATTAAAAAAAAAATTGCTATGAAATAAGTTGAATATATACTTGGTAAAATAACAATAGCCTGATTCTTTAATAATAAGTTATCTCTAAAAAATTTCTCTCAACAACTTTTTTATCCCTTACCTTGACTTTCCCCCTTAAAGGCAAGCTTCGAATGTTTGATCGAACAATTTCATTGAAAAAAAAAATCGAATACAGATTCCTCCTGCCCATTTAATTCGGCTATTAGATTTGAATTTCTTTGAAATTGATTCAACGAAAAGTTGGGACAAAAAAGGACTAGACATATATAAAAAGAGACTAAATATATTTCTTTAAAATAGATGGATTGCAAACTGTGTGCAGTGATTGCTATTCGGTATATCATCAGCATTTTATTCAACAGTCTCTTGTAAGCTTTCCCTTCGAGAGATTCGAATTGGAGAGATCAAGAGAGAAACGTGAGTAATTATGTACATTGACGTCATAGTTTCTGTATAATGAGGAGGCAATTTGACTACACGAGAAACGTAGGAGGAGGCAAACGAAGAAGACTTCGATGGTAGTTGAGATAGTGAGATAAGGGGACGCTCGGTACCTCAACAAAGATGATGATGGGCCCTCTTGAATTCAAAGCTTCGTATGCTTCGTGTCGAAGTTATACCTATATATATATATATATATATATATATACAGGGTGGGCCACGAACTGTTGCCACCTTAAATATCTCTGTAATTATCGATGGCACAAAAAAAATTTTCAGACAAAAGTTGTACGGTATGGAAGGGGTCATCAAATGCGACATTTTTTTTCATTTCGGTGGAGGCGCTGACGCACAGTAAAGGTCACCTCCACTTTTTTAAATGGTAAGGTACATTTTTTTTTCAATCATCTTGTAGAGCATCGCAAACTGCATAAAAAACATTCGGGGGTCAGAGTCGTCCAAGGTCATTCAAGACCGATAAGTGACATGAACTTTATTTTTACGTGATTCCAATGGTGATGTCTTTGAACACCTTCTATAAAAAAAAGTTTATTTCACATAAAAATAAAGTTCATGTCACTTATTTTTACGTGATTCCAATGGTGATGTCTTTGAACACCTTCTGTAAAAAAAAGTTTATTTCACATAAAAATAAAGTTCATGTCACTTATCGGTCTTGAATGACCTTGGACGACTCTGACCCCCGAATGTTTTTTATGCAGTTTGCGATGCTCTACAAGATGGTTGAAAAAAAAATGTACCTTACCATTTAAAAAAGTGGAGGTGACCTTTACTTCGCGTCAGCGCCTCCACCGAAATGAAAAAAAATGTCGCATTTGATGACCCCTTCCATACCGTACAACTTTTATCTGAAAATTTTTTTTGTGCCATCGATAATTACAGAGATATTTAAGGTGGCAGGAGTTCGTGGCCCACCCTGTATACTAGGGTGGGTCAAATAAAATAACTAATTTTTTTTTCTCGATATAATGAAAAATGTATTGTTTGGCATCTCTAAAAAACCCTCTGCAAGTATCAGCCCTTCATATTTAAATTAAGAGGTCCCTCATCGCAAATTTTAATTTCCCATTTAAATAACATAGGAATTTTTTTTTTTCAACTTTAGAATTTTATTAGACTTTAACCATTGAGGTTAGAAGAGAGTTTTTAGCACATTTTTTTAGAATATTTGATTTTCTTTAAAAAAAAAGCTCTCTTGTGTTTAATTGATAAAACTAACCGTTCAAAAAATAATCGGTTTTAATTAGTGATTATTATCACCGATTATTTTTTGAACGGTTAGATTTATCGATTAGACGCAAGAGAGCTTTTTTGTAGAGCATCAAATGTTCTACAAAAATGTACTAAAAAAACTCTCCTAACCTCAACGGTTAAAGTCTAATGAAATTCCAAAGTTAACAAAAAAAATTTTCTGTGTTATTTCAATGGGAAATAAAAATTTGCGACCTCTTAATGTAAATATGAAGGGCTGATACTTGCAAAGGGTTTTTTTGAGATGCCAAACAATACATTTTTCATTATATCGAGGGAAAAAAAAAGTCTTCTCATTTGACCCACCCTAATATATACATATATCGTATGTACGTAACCCCTTCGATAATTGTAGAAACGACAAGGTCTCTAATTACGAGCAAATTTAACATCATCGTTCTTTCCAAAAGCTAGTTACCCTTCTCTACGGTCGTTCTCACTTGCTTCTGCGGGAAACTCATGCTGGCATAATTATTCTTGTTTACCGAGTTTCATCGGCGACTTGTCGAATAAATACAAGAACAATTCGCGAACATGCGGGTAATTAATCTAACGAGGATTCGCGATAACCATTCTCCGTAAAAGGACCAAGATTCTCAGAGAAACAGATTCCATTTCAAAGGCCTTATTCTAGTTTAACCACGACTCAAAAAAGGGTCTTCAAAGCCATTTTTTGAGAATTTATTTTTCACTTGACGATTATATCTACAGTGCCCGTATTTCGCTGTTGTATTCATTAATGTTTGAACTAACATTTCAAATTTTTGCACGTTATTTTATTGCAAATTGATTTTGAATTTTGAATTTTTAAAAAACTTGAAAATCCAGGATCAACATTAAATTTTTTTTATATAATACCTTGTACTGGTCTTGAAAGATCCTGAAATTTTCAGGATTGCGTTTTTTTATTTTTGAAAAATATGAATTTTTCAATTTTGGTAGAATTTTTTTTTTTTCCTCTAAGTTAAGTACAATTAAGCAATCATGTAATTTTCACTGCTTAAAATTACATAATTACACGATTGCTCAACTTAACTTAGTTAGAGGTAAAAAATTTTTTTTTTTACCAAAATTCAAAAATGCATATTTTTGAAAAATAAAAAAACGCTATCATGGACATTTCAGGATTTTTTAAGATCAGTATAAGGTGTTGTATGAAAAAAATTGAACAAAAAATTGAATGCTGTTCGTGGATTTTCACGATTTTTGAAAATTCTAAATTCTTCAAATTCATGATTTTTCAAAAAATTTTTCGGAATATTTTTCCAAGAAGAACCCAAAAAGATTTTCCCGTAACTATAATAGTTTGCGAGATATTTAAAAAATATAAACTTGGAAAATTGAAAAAGTTGTGAAATTTCAAATTTTGCATAACTTTCGAAAAAAAAAATGTATTTTTTTCCTTTGGTAGAACTTCGTAGAAGAAAACTTCTGACCAAATTTCATCGAAATTGAAAGGGGTCGATTCCAACTGTTGGTCGATTTGACATAGAATGACTCATATATAAGACTGCAAACTACAAGAATATGCAAAGAAAATAGTTTTTTCGACCATACCAACACAATCGCACTCTGTTCTTTATTTTCTTCACCTTTATTTCCCTCGACTTCTCCCACGATATATATATATATACGAAAGAAGTGGTACTTATGGAGGTGGATGACAACAACGAACCCTCGTTAGCCTCGAGATCTCACCCCCTTAACCCCGAAAAAGGTTCAACACCTCCGCGCGGACTTTTCATGGGACAATGTGTTCCGTTCAGGGTTAGAAGTGTGAGAGCACGTTGTCCCTTCTCATCGAGTTTGATCGATCGTTTTCTCGCTTCGTGCTCAAGCAGAGCTTTTTTTTCCGTCGCTCATACGACAAACCTTGACATATTTTCTCGCAAGCTCCCCGCTGAAATCGCTCTCTCATGTTCCCTTATATATTCTTAGGCAAACTTTCAATAGATGTCGAGCGACGAAGAGCAAAGACCAGATTGATACAACGAATTTTCCACTTCGATACGACGTTGCGTACATGACAGAAAACTCATTGTCAGCAATTCGCAGATTAAGGTAGTGACGACCAAAATTTCGACGTTTTTTCATTAATTTTTTTAAATAACAAAATAAAATGCGACCGTTTTAAAATTTTTACATGTTGTTATTTGTATCTTGAAGAGTACAAAAAAATTTTTGTTTACTTAGTTTTACATGAATTTGTTTATGATTTTGTACGTCAAAGTGGAGTCCTCAAAAAAAAGGTAACTTGTTTCGGGGAAGCACACAGCCTTATCTTTATCTTTAGTTTATCTTGCGAAAAATGTAAAAAAAATCAATTTGTTGAACCCGTCACAGTGGGCTTCTACCTTAAGCGGTAGATAAATTTTATCAAGCGAAAAAAGAAGAGGAATTTTTATTAAATGCATTGTTCGTAATTGTCAAGCCTCCCAAAATGGTTTTTGGCACTTTTAAGCATGATCCATAGGAAATGTACCCATCGCAAATAGCATATTCGTGTTCCCCGGGAAATTTCCAATCCAAAACGCACCCATTGAATCTCTAAATGACGAAAAAAAAAATTGACCTTCTGCTGTGGTCACGGATCAGCCAAAGTGAATTTGCAAGTGGACTCATGGGGGTAAAAAAAATGATTTTTGTTCTATTCGTATTTATCTTGAGGGCTATATCTTGGGAAATCGATTGCATCCAGAAAAAATATCTAGTACATTTAACTAAATCCTAGTCAAGCCAAATAAATTTTTTTAGTTGTAGGCCGGCCTAATACAACTCTATTCATGTCAACGGATTTTTTTTTTTTTTAATGATCTACTAGGAAAATATATTGCGATCTAATAAATTTTTATTTAATATTAATAAATATTATTTCAAACTGAACAAATATGTATTTCAATGAAATAATTTTTTTTTAAATATTTAAACAATACATTTTTTTAAGCATTTCAATCTTTGAATGTATAGCTACACATATGAAGGCTACAATTTCGTAAAGCTTCCTCTTTTCTTTAACAAAAGGGAACAGAAAAAATACCCTGTTTTATGGGAATCCTTATCGGAAATTCGACCATCTTGCGATTCGCCGCAATGTTCTAGGTTTTAAATATCCATACTGAAAAATAAAGATATCAAACATAGACGAGCTTGGAAAGGATACAGGTGTCGAGAGGCAGGTTCGCTTGTGCGAGAGGTAGCCACCTGGCGGATTTTTGGGGTACTGACAAATCTGCAGATATGATCGGATGAGATTACGGGTGAATAGGTACTTAGTAACAACGAATAGAATTTTTCTTCAACGCCTGTTTCTCGATGACAGGGACTTCAATTAAATAAATATAGTGGAAGTAAATATCGCCCAAAATTGGATGGAAAGAAAATTTTCTTTAAGGTAACTAAAAAATAAACAAATGAACGATTATAGTAGCTACGACTAGATCTTTTTTCTGGGTGTGCTGATCATGAATATGCAATTTTTAAAAAAATGAAAATCCTACGAGAAATAGGCAAAAAAACTTTTTTTATGCATTTACAGGCTTAGGTCAAAGAAATGAAAGATCGAAGAGAGCAAAACAAAACAGCATATTGTCGTTAGTATATCCTCAAGATAAGCCCAATTATGCTCACAACGAAAAAGAAGAGATGTTTTTCAATTTTTCAAAATTTCAAACCTCCCAAAATGGTTTTTGGCACTTTTAAGCACGATAACCCCTTCAAAATAGTTTCTTTCGTCTTCAACAATTATACACGTTGAATAATCCTCGTTGCGAGTGGTTCAATGACCACCGTGGACTGTTCTGACTTTTAATTATCAACCGTATTCTTTTTCATCGTCTCGGTTTATCCGAGGGATTTCTCCTCTGTGTGTTGCCGCGTTTGTCTTTTCGCGTTGTCAGAGAAAGCTCGTTCGAGCGCGCGCTCTCGCAATAAAACTCATGGTTCGCAAAGAATCCAGAATGAACGGTGGATCGCCACTGATTAGAAAGAGTCTCGAGAGTGGTGGAAGGGTTTGGACGGTGAGTAAACGAGAGACTCGTGATGCCGGGCAATGTCTAAGCCTTTGGATTCATTCGGCCGCACGAGGGGTTGAGAGAGAGAGAGAGAGAGAGAGAGAGAGAGAAAGGGAGAGAGCTTTCTCACTTTTATCCAGCGCCATTGCCGTTGTTGTTTCTACTGCGGAGCATCGATCCCATTCTCTTCTTCTGCCTTTCCCTCTCTGAACCCTCTCTCTCTCTCTCTCTCTCTCTCTCTCTCTCTCTCTCTCTCTTGTGAGAGCATCCCTCTTCCAGCCCATTCTGTTCTTCTCTCTTTCCCTCTCTGAACCCTCTCTCTCTCTCTCTCTCCCTCTTGTAAGAGCATCCCTCTTCGAGACCAACATCGAGGGAGCAGCCTCCGCCGGTTTTACCCGTCCGAATGCATCACGTCCTCCTAATCCATAACATGCGCTTTAATTCCTCGAGTCCGCGATAGGAGGACGAAGAGAGAGAGAGTGAGAAGAGAGGAAGGAGGATAAAATGGCAAGGATCTGGATGCACCGGGGAATCCTTGCCATTCTTCAGGCGCTTAGAGGTTTCCCCGTAAAAAGCAATGACCGGATCTAGAATTCTGGCTCTTTCCCTCTCAAAGCTGCGGATCTCACACCGCAAAATGATCGGAGGTTAAAGGTTAATCGTGAATACTCTAGAACGGTACTCTCCCTCTCTCTCTCTCTCTCTCTCTGTGTGAACTTTTGGATCGCCGGAAAATCAGCTGTTTTATACAACACGTCGATAAAGGAAGAAAGAACGAAATTGTAGGTATCTCTATTGAAAGGTTGGGAGCCACGTTTTCATTTTATACGTGTCTGTTCGAACGCGGCGCAATCTTTTTATCGCGCCTGGGGAAAAAAAGCTCTCCCGCAGACCTTTTTGGAAAACGCACGGATGAACGTTCCGTTCGTTTCTGGCAAATAATTCATGTATCCGTGTGTGTAGATGGCAAACTGGCCGAATTTTCCTATTCACGCGCTACCTATATATTCATCTTGCAAAGCTGATACATATATGTCGGGAGCATTTTGTCCGTGGTACAGAAAAAAGCTGACTGACAAACGCGAATATTCTCTCTGGTGATCGTATATTCATCGATACTTTATCGCACGTGTATACGATCAACAAATTATCCACAGCGGATGAAGGGAATTATTTTTGAATGGCTTGAACAGCTGGATCAAACGTCTGGTGATTTCCAGAGGTTTGATCGACATTTATCTGCTCTCAATCGAGGAAATAGAGCTGTAAAATGGGCCAAACGGAGGAGTTGATGATTTCAGGGGCGAGGAAAATGGAAGAGTTCACCATTTTTGGCAAAATTCGTCGAGAAAAGAATTGTTCAGCTGAACAGGGGATTTGATAGAGTCCTTTGAATCAACGTCTTAGAATTAAGACCCAAACCATTTGGGTCATTCCAGGTCAAAGCGACCAATAGTTGGAATCAACCGCTTTCAATTTCGATGAAATTCGATCCGAAGTTTTCTTTTATCATAAAACGATGTTCTACCAAAGGGAAAAAATTTGAAAAAAAATTTGAAAGTTATGCAAAATTCAAAATTTTACAATTATTTTCAGTCTTTCGAGTTTATTTTTTAAATATCTCGAAAAATATTTCAGTTACGAAAAAATTGTTTTGGGTTCGTCTTACAGAGTATACTCGGGGCTACGAAAACAAAATATTCCGAAAAAAAATTTTGGAAAAATTATGAATTAGGAGAATTTTGAATTTTGTTACATCGTGAAAAAAAAACTATCAACAATAAATTTTTAGTTCAATTTTTTTTTATGTAGTACCTTGTACTGATCTTAAAAGATTCTGAAATTTTCAGAATTGCGTTTTTTGTTTTTTCAAAAATGCGAGTTTTTGAATTATGGTAAAAAAAATTTGTCCACCTCTAATTGCTCAACTTTACTTAACTTAGAGGGAAAAGAATGGTTATTATGATTATTATTATTTACCAAAATTCAATGATTCATAATTTTGAAAAATAAAAAAATGAAATTCTGAAAATATCAGGATCTTTTAAAATCAGTACAAGGTATTATATAAAAAAAATTGAATAAAAAATTAAATGTTAATTGTGGATTTTCGTGATTTTTGAAAATTCAAAATTCTCCAAATTCATCATTTTTCAAATTTTTTTTTCGGAATATATTTTTTTCGTAGCCCCAAATATGCTCTTGAAAACGAACTTAGAACGATTTTTTCGGAACTATAATAGTTATCGAGATGTTTAGAAAATTAGCTTGAAAAATTGAAAAAAATGGTGAAATTTTGCATAACTTTAGAAAAAATAATTTCAATTTTTTTTCCTGTGGTAGAACTTCGTTTTATGATGAAAGAAAACTTCTGACCAAATTTCATCGAAATGGAAAGGGGTCGATTCCAACTATTGGTCGATTTACAATGGAATGACCCATTTCTCCTTTTAGGCCATTTCTAAGGCGGTATTCTGGTCTAAAATTTTGAAAAAATCGTTTTTTTTATCCACCCTTTTTTTAGCCCCTACTTTACTAGCTCTTACCAGCTTTACCAGCTTATAATTTATTTAATTTCATTTTTATTCGCGAAAATTTGTTTATCCATTAAATATTATTAAATATTGTTTATTAAGGATGTTCAGTCCCAAATCGCAAATGATGAGAAAATTCTTAAAATTAGGTATGTTTTTGAATGAAGTATTTAAGAGGTCGTGGAAAAATTTCACGTCGATTAGGAAGCTCGTTATCGAACAGTTAACATTAACAAATCAAATTAAATTAAATGTAGTCTTATGGAAACTTTGCGATAAGTTTTTTTTATCTCTAAATTCTTTAATATCTACAATGTATTGAATGCAACGGAAACAAAACGAAATATATTGATAAATATTTTTTTTATTTGTTTAAAAAATTGTTCTTAACAAAATGTTAATATTTTAATAACGACGTTCCTAATCGTCGTGAAATTTTTACACGACCTCTTAAATAATTCATACAAAAACGTACCAAATTTTCAGATTTTTCTCATCATTTTTCATTTTAACCCTTAAGAGGAGGCTAAATACCATTTTTATTCAATCCCTACATTATCGACGTATCATCGTCGTCCAGTCTTTCTCCGCCAACCGTGGATGAAAATTAATTACATTTTGACAATTAAGAGGGGGATAAATTAATTAACAATTAATTGTCAATTGAGAGGCTAAAATGCGTTACAGCTAATGCCAACGAACTCATTCGAGCCCCTAAATATTATAGGTTACTCGTCAGAATCCATGGTGCTGCCCTCACTCGCACGTCTGTGAACTACATTTCGCCATTTCGTTTTTCAATAAAACTAGAATTGATCGATATTTATCTCTCGATGCGCCATCCAAACTTACGGCGTGTCATTTTGATAAAATAATGTCGAAATAGTCTCGATATTTGTATCGTGGCGTTCTTCATGGAGCCTCACTCTTGGTTTTACCCGAAATGCAGTAAAAGTTTAATAATTTAAGTTTTTCAATTACAGTTTCTTGGTGGTAAATGAATCTGTAAATTTTTTTTTGTTTTTCGAAAAATTTTTAGTGAGGCTCCATTCCTGCCATTGTTCTGATGATGTTGTTAAAATTTTATTCAATTCCATCCATTTGTATAAGAGCAAGTTTGGATGGCAATTTCGAGGTGTTAATGTCGGTATTTAGCCTCCTCTTAAGGAGGTTGAAGTAATGATGATAGAATTCTGAAAATTTGGTATGTTTTTACATGAAGTATTCAGAAGGTCGTGTAAAAATTTCATGACGATTAAGAAGCTATTTATTGAACAATTAACATTTAAAAGTTTCATAGGGACTCAACATCCTTAAATATTATCATCAACGGCTCAAAGTTCTGAAAATGGAATGATCCAAAAAAAGGTATTTTTAAGTATTTTTTTTTTTTTAAGTACTTTCGATTGAAATTTTGATCTCTGGTTTTGTAACACTTTTCTTCGCTCAATATCTTCAAAGCTTCGTGCGGTGGCAAAAAAAGGGAGCAAAAGAAGGAGAGAAATATGAGAAAGCACAGAAATACAAATCATTCTCAAAAGTGGATTCAGCATGCACATCACAGATCCAACTTCTCCCGCTGTAAGAGTGATACTTCCGGGACCAACGATAATTTACTTCCGATTCTAGACACGTGCATTTTCTCACCCCTTCGCCGCCCCTTCTCGCTCCACCTCTCACGGGCGCTCGCCTGTCGAGATATTCGCCTTTGATGTTCTCCAATTCCCGATTCTCCAGGAACGTATCTCACCTCCGATACACACACGCTCCAGGGAGACAGAGAAAGAGAGAGAGAGAGAGAGAGAGAGAGAGAGAGAGAGAGAGAGAGAGAGAGAGAGAGAGAAAGAAAGCTCGAAATACATCCCAGGAGAGTCACGTTTCCATCTAGACCACGTCCGCAATAACCTATCAATTATTTTATTAGCAAGGTCGAAATTTTCCAGACACTTTTCTCACCGACGTCCACATCTGTCGGAGCCATCGAGAGAGCAAAAGACCGCGAGAGTTTCGTCGAGCTTTAATTTCTCTTCCGGTTAGTGCGGGATTTTCGATGCCGCCGACCTTTCCCTGACCACCGACAAAGCTTCCAAGAGACAATCCCCGCAATTGCTCAGAGGTTTCCGTAAAGTCAGAGCATACCCGCATACCCAGAGGTATAGATACATATGGGGCATTCCGGGTCAAATCACGTGGTCCTCGGCCTGTTCCCCTCGGATTTCGTTGCCAATTTTTTTTTTTGCATATTTTGGTTTAAAAAAGCGGTTATTTTCCAATTGGTTTACCGCATACAATAATTTTTTTCCATAACTGTTGAGTAAAAATGATTTTGGACCAGTTTTGAAATTCTGAAATTTTTTGCATAAATTCAATAACTAAAAATTAGTATTTTTATCATAGTTTTTGAGAGTGGGCCGAGAATAATTCATATATTTTTTTTTAATTAAAGAAAAAAAGTTTGTTCACAAAATTTGTAAATTAAATATTTCAATGATGGTTCCCTGCAGGATAAAAAAAAAATAAAAATAAAATCATATCTTTGTAAACAACATTTTTTCCTATATTTTGATAATAGTTAGATAAAGTTTTAATATTATTGTGGTGCTCCGTCCGAAAAGTAATACATTTTTTCAATGCCATAATTATAATCGATTTTATGAAATTTATTATCAAGTCTTTAATTAAAAAATAGATAAAATTATAGATTTTATGAAAAAAAATTCAGAATTTTAAACCTGGTCCAAATTCATTGTTGCTCAAAAGTTATGGTAAAAAATTATTTTATGGGGTAAAACAAGTGATACAAATCTTATGAAAATAACCTGTTTTTTGGACCAAAATATGCGCAAAAAAAATTCGTCAACTGAATCCGTGGGGGTCAGGCCGATGATCACGTGAGTTGACCTGGAATGCCCCATATACACACGCAGAGAGAACTCGCTGGGTTAAAGCCCGATCTCGGTAATGGGATAGCAAAAGATGCAGCGAGGGTGAACTACCGCTATACATAGACTTGCAGAAGTTGGAGGACGGTATCTGTATACCTCGCGAATTTCCGTACGCTCAGCGGAAGAAGAGAAAATGAGAGAGAAAGAGAGAGAGAGAAGAATTTGGAGCAATCCATCGAATTTCCAGCACCGAAGCGAAGGTTGAGGGGAAATATACGTCCTCCAACCTAATCCTATATATCCTGATCCCACATGAATTGACCATTTGATTAAGTCAAACGTATGGTAAATGACAATGTATTTGGACTCAAATTGCAATTCCAGTCGAAAATTTTGGAAACATGTCTTTTGGCTTGGATGATGCCCCAAAATTTTACAAATAAGATACAAATATCTTCATTTTCAAACTAATCTTGTCTGAAACTCAAAAATATTCTTCCCTTTCATTCCTTTAGCTTTTTTTTTATTATAAAATTTTTAGAGAGTTTTTTGAGAAAATAGAAAAAATATTATGGAATTGTTACTGATGAAAAATGCTACGCTAGGATTTTTCGTTTCACCGCACAAAAAGTTTCACTGCTTTTTTAAAAATAAAGATATTTCAATTTTTTTTCAAAAAATTTTGAAGAAAAAAATTTTGAAATAAAATTCTGAAAAAATTTCATTGGATCCTCAAGGATTGTATGCAAGTTTTTACTCTCCAAGTGATTTCACAAAAACCCAGTAGTTTTAGAGTTACGCTATATTTAATAAATAAATAAATAAATATGGTCCTTTTTTGGGACAACTTGAATATTTTTGCGAAAAAAATCGCATGAAACATTTTAAAGAACCAAATTGAAGCTCATACTCCTCTCCACAAGTTTTCCATGTGAAAAATAGTTTTTAAAAAATTTCATGGGTCGTGCGCCAAAAATCCAAAAAATGACCATATGTTTCAAAAGGCGTACCAGGTTAAAAAAAATCGAAATTTTTTTTTGGAAAAAGCGAAATGAAGCTGAATATGTCCCCTGTAAAACGCCGCTTGTTGAATTGAAATATTTTCATTTTTAAAAGAGCAGTGAAACTTTTTGTGCGGCGCGGAATCGGGGCAAGTGTTTCCAAACTTTTGGACAGCAGTGTATCTTTTCTTGTTCCTGGTAAAAAATTGAAGAACAATTTATTTTGAGGCCATGCTTTTTTGCCGAATTGTGATGTCACAATTTCAAGAACAAAAACTGCATTCTTTGTTTATACTTGAAGAAATTCCTAAATTAACTTATTAATTATTAATTAATATACTTAATAAACAGTACTGTACATTGAAAGTTCGCACGAATATTTTGCATGCTATTTGCTATATATTCTTATCAGAATTTGTCAAAATTAGGTTGTCTTTCCGAACTCTAAAATGGCAACCCTTAATTCTCATATTTTAACCCCTTCTCATATTTGTATTTTACATGCCTTCAGAAAAACATTTATGGAGATGAGGGAACGTTTTTTTCGTGATTGCTGCTACAAACGTGAAAATGCATCACGAATATAGAGCAATTTTTGTCAGTTCGAATGTGTGCGTGTATTTCGCGCATATATCCGACCCTCATTTCCCCCTTCTTCCTCTTACCGAACGAATTCCCGTAATAAAGCAAAGATAGCAAGATTTAATAATGCAAAGTCCGTTGATATATCGCCCCGAGGCGTGTAATTTTTACGTTCCTCCCTTGCTCTTCAATATACCCGAGTTGTATATAAATTTTTCTTTTTTTTTTCTTCTTCAAGATATTACAAACGTTACCGCGGTGAGGCGCTTATCTCAAGTGCCGTTGGTCACGAAGCTCGCTCTCTTGTAGTGCTTTTTTCTCT
Source organism: Alloplasta piceator (assembly GCA_946863875.1). Classification (NCBI taxonomy): domain Eukaryota; kingdom Metazoa; phylum Arthropoda; class Insecta; order Hymenoptera; family Ichneumonidae; genus Alloplasta; species Alloplasta piceator. The sequence continues at coordinate 55,972,830 of OX333074.1, forward strand.
CTCTCTCATTCTCCCTTTCTCTCTCTCTTGACATCCAGAAGAGTGAGACGAAAATTGCGAGAAGAAACCTGGGAAATAGGGAGAGAGTGAGACGAAGAGCTTGATTTATACGTCGACGAATAATTCCTACAGAGCTTTCGAGAAGCGAATTTCCCTGCCGAAATATTGCTATGTGTAGATTATTCATTAACTATAATAGTGATATGAAAATTTGGGTCTAGGTCATCTATTCCGGCGATTTTTCAAGCCCCAAAACGTGGCGAACCAATCGATTTTAAGGGATGAAGAGAGCGGGCGATGATTTCGTACTTCCCTCAATACCATCGAACTTTTTCACTTCCGGTCAGCTTTCAAACTGATTGGAAGTGAAAAAGTGAAACGGAGAGATATTTCTTATATTTTGTTTAATCAAACATTGGAAATTTTCCGTAATTTAAGAGGGAGGGGAGCGCGAAACTTTCACCTCGCCGCAGATACAAATTCACTGTTTCTCAGCTATAAGGCAATGTAAAAATGATCCAACTTCTTTATTTTCCTCTTTTTTTACATCCTCCGGCTTTCGCTGATGAGTACTCTCGAATAATTACCAACTTTCTCCCATTGTTTTTAATGTATTCATTGAAAACGACTAACAAGCATTTTCCATCTTGGAGGATTCACCGGCGGCCATCTTGTTTATTTATACGCGCTTCATTTTTCTCGACGTTACTTCCGCCGCGGTTTAGAAAACGAGAATACATCTTTTTGAAATTTCAGCGATAGAATTTCAGCCATTTTGTCGCTAAAGCCCATAAAATCCAACGACCCTTCTCACGTATAATACACTGAAAGAAAAAATTACTAAAACCAATGAAATAAAGTTTTGAAGGCAAAAAATCATTTTTTTCATTATTTGTCAAAACATATTAGATTGGTTCCCTTATATATTTACTTGGATAATTTTTTTCAGTCAATTACATAAATTTCTGTTTCAATAAACGAATTTACTTGAATCTAACAATATGTCATCAATTATATGCAATACGTTGTTTGAATCGAGAACACATTTTATCATTCGAAACATGCACGCCTTTTAATACAGGAAGCACTGAGAAAAAAAATTTGTTAAATCAACAAATTAATTAGTCCAATCAACAGGAAAAATGATTGATTCAATCAAATGCGTGTTTATTAATTGTTGCTAAGCATTTTATAAAAAATACAAATCCCTTGCCAAATCATTTAATATGCATAGTTTAGTGACCCCAAAAAGAGATAAATAGAAAAAAAAGACAAATCTGCGCCAATTCTCCGATCTAATTTCTCTGTCCGACCGAGATTCGAACTCTCGACCCTACCTACCATCATACCTATCCTACCTAACTACCTAACACGCTACCTCTTACGCTATCGACTACTACTATGCATTTGAAAAAAGTTAGGAGTTATGAAGATTCGAATATAAGAAAACATTTAAAAAACCAGTTTTTCAGTTTTTAACAACTTACGTATACTATTAAAGTATACTTTAGAAATGATAGTTATTTGCTTGAAGGAAATAAAAATTTCATCATTCCAAACAAATATTCTAATGGAATAAAATAATGTGTTATTTATTTTACTACAGCTTCTTTTCAAATAATCACAATCAATTTTATATCCAATAAATATTGAAAATACTACAGAAATATTTTTAGAAGTAAAATAATGATGAATTTATTGCAAAGAAATAATTTTGTTCGAAAAAAATAATTTAATATTGATGTCGTTTTTCAGATTCAAATAATCTCATGTTTATGATGCAATAAATCTAATTAATCTAATGAATGCAAATTTATTAAAATCTATTAAAATAAAGATATTTTTTTAAGTAAAATAATAATGACTTTATTGCAAGAAAATAATTTTTTCGAAAAAAATAATTTTAAAACGTAATAGATTCGTGAAAATATTTTTAAAAATGAAGTGATTTTCTTGGTTCAACAAATAAATAATCGAATTAATACTTTTATTTAATAAATAAATTCATGTTCTCAAATTCAGTAATTTTTTCTCTCAGTGTAGTCCTCGAGGCTGAAAACCATTTTCCCAATGGTTTTCATGAAAATTTTCAATTTCCATCGAAATTATTCAGTTGTAAATTCAACTCATCAATCGTTTCATACGCGAATGTCAAACGATAAAGCTTTAAATTAGCTCGTGTATATAAAAAGCGTAAAAAAACGATTGAGTCGTATATTTAGAGACGGACGTGAAATGGCCACTTTAAAAAAGTGCGCGCGTTGGTATTTTAATCCTGGCACAAGGATCTCACGCACACAACTGAGTGTCCCAGCTTCAGTTCCAGCCTGCATTCCACTTTTATTTTATCGCGTGTGTTCCCCTTTCCGCGTTAATCCCCAAAGCGTTTTTACCGGCCGTGACAAAAATGTTGTATTAAAAAAAAAAAGAGCGCACACATTTTCCATGCAATTTTGGCACGAGCTTACACGCCAACTTAACGCACTCAAAGTCCGGACAACCGAACGGACAATGTTCGTTCTTAATCGCCGCGCGTATTATTCCACATATGCGCGATGAATACTCGACCCAGTCTTTTAAAATGTACGCGCAACAGATTTAACGCGCTTTTTTTCGTTCCTCCGATTGTTCCTTAAAATTTTTTTTTTCATCCGCGCGAATAAACCGTGTGAAAAAATATACGCTCACGCTTTTATGAGCTTTTTGTGACACTGAAATAAATTATTCACTCTGTGTGTGAGCTATTCCTCGTCATTGTTAATGTTTTTAAATGTTTCTCTCGTTTAAAATTTTTCTTGGATTTTTCAATTGCTATAAATTCTGAATTGAGGGGTTTTACTAGCCAGGATTTTTTTTCGTTCTTTTTTATTGGCTCAAATGATGTATAAGCTATTCAAGAATTATATTCAAAAGATATTTTAGGGTGGACAAACTTATAAACAATTTTTATAGCTCATTTTCCGAGACGCGTAGTTCTTCACTTCCTTAAACCTTAATTTTGAACTTCAAACGTTGAATTCCAAAAGTATTTTGAAATTGGAAATTCCTTTTTAAATAATAGCAACTGTTTTGTATTGTGACACTCGATTTTTTGAAATTTCTTAGAATTCTTTAAGTAATCATATTGAAATTTTATTAAAATATTATAAAATTTAGGAATTTTTATTTTTTCAATTTTTTAAATTGACTTAAATGATGTATAAACTATTCAAGAATGATATTGAAAAGCTATTTTGAGAGGGACAAGTTTATAAACAATTTTTATAGCTTATTTTCCGACACGCTTCTGAGAGTAAATTTTGAGACTTTAAACGCGTTTTTTTCAAAAGATGTTTTTTAAATTTGCATACAGCCTGCTCAATTTTCATCTGATTGATTTGAAATTTCAAATACAGCTTCTCAGATAGATTATCTATCTTATTACACACGATATTCAAGAATGATAAATAATTACACTTAAAATAAATAATTTGTTATCAATATTTTAGAAAAAAAATAAGATAAAAATCAAAATTGATGCCAATTTGCAAATAAAAAAAATCTTGGGTACTTCCAAAGAGAAACCAAAGTAGATGAAGAAACAAAAATTTTTCCAATAAGTGGCGTACTGAAACTATTAACCGTGTACGACGAATTCCTCCTAAAAAAAACACGTGTTTAAGTTATTTTTTGCAGCGACGTTATTTTGTACCTTAAATATAAACAAAAAATATTTTGGTACACCTTAATACAAATATAATAAAATCTCAACACTTTATTTAGATTCATTGTTTGATAATCAAAGAAAAAATTCCCAAAACAGCTTCGTTTGTCGGTGCAATTCCTTCAAGGATTAGACTCAAGGAAATCACATCTTGACAATGAAATTTCAAGTACAAGCCCACCCAAACTATCACGATGCTGGTCCAAAAATTAATAACAACGAAAATTAAAAACCCATCTTAAATCAAAAATCGATGAGCCTTTTCATAGACGATCGAAGGGATCGACAAATCAGCCATAAAAAATCTGTGGTTGGCTGCATTTTTGCTACAGCCGTAAGTTTTGCGTGGACACGTCTCTGTATAAAAGGAATAGGGCAATTGGAAGAACAATACGAATTAATGTTTCAAACAATGAAGTCGGTCTAGATCTCAAACTTACCGACTTCATTCACTCATGCGCCAACAGATGGCAGTCATCTATATCAACCTATGCACGAAATGACCCATTGGCTGTATGGAATAGTCTTCCCAAAGCCTTTTCTTTTCTTTTATTTAATAATTTTTTAAAAAATCGCGAAATGACCCCTTTTACAAACGAAAACATAGACGTATCCACGTCAAAATCGGGAAGGATGGGGTCAATCAATACATTGAACGTTTTTGCTAGGAATGTCTCATAGATCTGCCTCTGGCAGATCGGTGAGAGGTGCGTGCGAGCTTTTCGCTCTGCAATGTTCTCTGTAACATCACGATGAGGCTATCGGAATGAAACATGGAGAGGAGAGTCGAGCGTGTAGTTTACTCAAGCCCCGCGCATACACGCTCAGAGAAAACACGACAAGTTACTCTCCATGAGCTTCGTATTTCGATGCTCTGGTCATTCGTTAAATGTGTTTGCAATCCTCTCCTCTCTTCGATATCGCTATCGCCATCCATATATATATATATACATTATACACCAAGCTGGCAAAGGAAAGGGCGTAGCTATCCCCAAACAACCGACGAAGTAACCGAGATTTACGCCCCTCTGTTTCTCAGCAATTGCACTTGGCCGTCATCCATTAGTGACCCTCACTCCCTCCAAAGGATCCATATGTTTCGTTTGAATTTATTGATGATTAAAATGCTGTTTACTCACTGCATATACGTATTGAGATGGACGACATTCCCATTTTCGAGAATTTCTCCCCCAGATCGGACGGACGAACGCTGAAAAATTTATATCCCGGATTCGATGATTTCGAGCAGAAAGAAAAAATCAAAACTATTTTTGCAGAGCTTTCCCCGATGCGAAAACGAAAAGGTTTCGGTATTTCGCGATATATCCCAAAGTAAACGCCTCAAGGAAGGACTTTGCAAGCTCCTTCTCTCGCTCTTTGTCTCTTTCTCTCGCTTTTTCTGTTTTTATACAGTCGAAGAGTCTACATAGCACTGCCAATACCATGCCAGTACCTTCTCGACGACTAGAGCTTTCGTGGAAACCCGTTCAAGATACTTGGAGGATAAATCTCACGAACAACCGCGAGGGCAAACCCCGATATCGTCTATTTCTTTCATCGGAGGTCTCTCTCGTATTCCCAGCAAAATCACCGAATGTCGAATAAATTCTCATTTCACCCCTCGCACTAGTTTCCTATTTCTCCATTATACTTTCATCCGCGAATTCGCTTTTCAGCAATGCTCTTTGCTTATAAATATATATTTTAGAGTCGCTCAATAAAAAAAAAAAGGTTTCTGATTGCGCTCTTCATCAAGGTTTTTGTGATAAAAAAAAAAAATAGATTCTGCACGAGCGAAGGCTTCTACGATTTTTTCAGATATCAAAAAATTATATAATTATGTATATTATTGATAATTAATATAATATATATAATTTATATATAGTATATTAATATATATGGGTCATTGCCAAATCGTTGCCAAAAGTGATCCATGCCAAATCGACCACTTTTGAACCCGGCTCCTTTTGATTTGGTTGAATTTTTTTTGTCTTTTCTACCCCATTAAAAACATTTTTAAGGAAATTTTCAAATTTGTTTACCCAAACGAAAAAAAAACTTTTTTTTCAAATAGCTATAACTTCTTCAAAAATTGACTGATTGGGAGGTTTGTTTTCGAAATTTTCGTCTTTAAATGTACTTTCCGAAAAAAAAATACAACAAATTTTAAAATATTAACGTCTATGAAATTTTTCACTTTTTCGAGAAAAATCATCTTTTCCTCGTAGTTGGCCATTTTCAATTTTTTTTATTTACTCAAAAAATACTTTGATCAATTACGGAAAAAATGCCATCCAACATGGAGTAGGCCGACATTTCCTTCAATTTTCTTATCGATTAAAAAAAAATTAAAGAAGTTTATAGCTATTTGAAAAAAAAGTTTCTTTTTTGAGTTAGGTAAAAAAATTTGAAAATTTCCTGAAAAACGTTTTGTTAAAAACAATTTTTTAAACAAATAAAAAAAATATTTATCAATAAACTTTGTTTTCTTTCCGTTGCTTTCAGTATATTGTGGATATTAAAAAATTGAGAGGTCAAAAAAAAAACTTATCGCAAAGTTATATCAGTTTCCATAAGACTACATTTTATTTTATTTAATTTGTTAATCTACAAATTTTTACACGACCGCTCAAATACTTCATTGAAAAACATAAAAAAAATTCAGAATTTTCTCATTAAACATGATTTGCTTCTAAACAACCTTAAGTGTGATCTAATCTTAGAGAAAGGCTAGAAAAATCTCGATGAAGGGGGCAGCGCGAAAAAAACGTGTTCCGACGAATCCGCCTATTATAGATGTCAACTATAAGTGCACGGAGAACTGAGTAAGAGGCAGGGGCAGTTCGTTTTTAAGACTTTAGTCCGTGCGCTCGATTCACTTGAAGTTTGAGAATGAATCTTAAACTACAGCTGGCAGTTACACCGAGAATCGACCGAGGGTAAACTTTTTGCGGCTCCTTAGGGCATAACGCAACGGAGAATATTTCTCGACGTCGTCGTTCGTTTCTGCGATTTGTTAAGCTCACCCGACCGGAAGTGCAGCTTTTTCGCGCGCGCTGCTCCAACGTTATTCGAGTGAACGTAATCGCGCGTCCAGAGCAGAGACTTTCGCGGGGCCTAGCATATAATTATGTGATAAGTTCAACGATCCGAGGATTTGATAAATATCTCGGCCCGGCTGTACGCTCGAAACAAGTGAATTAAGGCGCCGAATTATTTCACTCCAATTCCCAAAATATAACCAAGATTTATAACTTAAAAAAAAAAAAAATTTACCAAATAGATGAGAGAGATGTAAAAGGGCTATTCTGGTCTGGAATTTTGAAAAAATCATTTTTTTATTACATATTCTTAAAGTTTAGGCCTTGAGGAATATATCCTCGAAAGGAAATTTTGAAATTCCAACAATTTACGGAGCTCTAGCTATTTTAGTGACGTAGCAACTACATCCGTCACGTCAAAGAAAATCGGGCTAAAAACGTTTTTCGCAAAACTACTTTTCTTAACACGGTTGACATGATATCTCAAGTTTTATTTTTTACATTGTAATTTTTTTTTACATTGTAAAAAAATAAAAAACTATGAAAAAAAGAGTCGAAAAATGCTTTCTTTGTTCAGCCTCCATTTTGCGATTTTTTTTCGTTTGCTCTGTAGAAGGGGAATAACAACATTTTTACTAATTAAGATTCTTTTTTTCAGTTTTGTATCGAATGACTAGAAACGTTGTAATCGTGTTAGCCAGCACACTCCTTATTTTTACCCCCACGTTTACCGGTTTATAACTTATTTAATTTTTTTCTCCAATTTTTTTTTTGTTTAGTGTCAAAATATTAATAAATATGTTGTAAAAAAAGGTAAGACTATGTTTTGTTCTTTACGCTACAAATGGATTCCTCTAGACCAGAATACCGCCTTAAGTCTAGTTGATTACCAAAAGAATTTAAAATTTTTGAAATCTCCATCGCGATTTTTTACTTTCAGTTATTTTTTCTCTCTTATTGTCAAAATCTCCGACAATATTTGACAGAAGATTTTTGGAAAGACAATTTTGTACTTTGATAGTGATTCAATAAATGCTACAGTGCATTTTCCGTTTTCATTATTAAAAATCCAAAAATAAAGATTCCAGAAATTCTTAAGCACAAACTCGTTCGAAAAAAATTGTAATTATTATTACAATAATATAATTATAATTATTATAATTATATAATGAATAATTATTAGGGTGAATCGAAAATTTTGAAAACTGTTGGCTACCCTCAAAAATCAAAGATATCGTTGAAATAAAGGTCGTTGAAAGATCGTTGAAAAATAGCTTAAAAATAAATCTTTCTTTGAAATAAAATATGAACATTTCCTAAACGAAGATTTATTTTTTAGCAATTTTCGCATTGTAAGCAATACTGATACCGAGTTTTACAAGAAAAAAAGATGGAAGAAATACAAAAACGTTTTAGAAGGCAAAAATCAATATTTAATGATATAATTAATTGAAAAATAGTGAAAATATTGATTTTCAGAGATTTTTTTCGAAGATATGAACCATTTATTAACGTTCGGTAAATATGGGTATGAAAGAGTACATATCTGGGCACCTTGTATAAAAAATTCAGAATTTTCTGAATCATCCGTTTCCGTTTATCAGTGATAAAGTGAATTTAAGGCTAAAAATGGCGTTTTTGAACGTCCCGCGCGCCCTCTGTATATTGTCGAAAAATCGAATCGTTGCTCTGAGACCTTTCTTTCAACGATATCTTTGATTTTCGAGGGTAGCCAGCAGTTTTCAAAATTTTTGATTCACCCTAATAATTATATATAATTTTTGGATATATGAAAAAATCGTAGAAGCCTTCGCTCGTACAGAATCTATTTTTTTGAAAATCACAACAAATATTTATAACAATAATAAATAAATTTAAAAAATTCGAATCGATTAAATCCATAATTTTGCCAATAAAAAAAAGTTTCAAAGAAGCAAAAACTGTACCGAAGTTTCCCACTAAATTTACCCATGGATTTGATGATATTTATAGAAATTCCGGGGCGTATTTTGCGAAACAACCAGATCGCATTTTGGAGAACTTTCCAGCGGGTGCAACCCCTTAATTAACGCGTGTTATTTCCCAATAATTAATAATCCTGCCCTGTGGCCAGAAGAGGCGATTCCACGATAATCGTTCGATAAATCATCGGTTGTACATTATATCTGTGTAATTAATCGATTAATTCAAATAGTTATTTGTCTGCTTATCGATTTGCGTGATCTTCACTCCGCGAAAATCGTAACTCTTGGGTATTTCCTCCGCCACCGTCGAATTCTATGCGCCTTCGTAAGGCAGAGAGTACGAGTTTGAACTCTATTCATCTCCCTTGTTCACCGTATCTTTGGCTTTGCAATTCTAACGGTCGTTAAAGTTAACGATCTGAATTGAGAGTGGAGGATTGCCGGATATATAACGTTGCACGGAGAAAAAGCCAGAGAGAGAGAGAGAGAAAGATAGAGAGAGAGAGAGAGAGAGAGAGAGAAATTCGCGAGAGGGTTTTGTCTAGCGCGAGCGATGCATTTCATTAAGGCCCACGAGAAGTTGTAGGGTTTGCTTCCCGGAGCCTCGTAAAAGTAACATCAATTTGTGACAACGAATTGTTAAATGTATAGGCGCCTTGATCCGCCTATTCTTGAACTATTCTATCCCCGGAGAGAAACTCAACCTCAACCTCAACCTCGGAAGGTTGTAAAAGCTTCGACGGTGATTTAACCGATGGAAATTCTGGAATACATTCTTCGTGATTCGCGACGCACAACGATGAGAATTTTTAAAAGCAAAAAATTGAAAAATGGATCAGTGAACCAGGATTGCAAAATTTGTAATCCAAAAGTAATGCGTTATTCATTACTTTTAGAATGTGTAATGAAAAAAATGTACATTACCCATTACAATGTAGTGTGTAATGGAAAAAATTGGCATTACCTATTGCAATGTAGTGTGTAATGAAAAAAAAATCCATTACCCATTGCAATGTAGTGTGTAATGGAAAACATTTTCATAACTCATTACAATGTAGTGTGTAGTAGAAAAAATTTCCATTACCCATTGCAAGTAGTGTGTAATGGACAAAACTTTGATTGCAATTTTGGGAATGAAAAAATATAGATGAATAAATTATTGCAATTTTGCATTACATTTTAATGACTTAGGTACCTTAAATTCTAAAAAGCATCTATATGCATACAAAAAGTTGAACGTTGAAAAAGCCGCTCCACCGGGGCAGACGATGGCAGTAACGTATTATATTTCAAAAAAGTTCTTCGGATCGTCAATTATAAAAGTAAATTATAAAAGTGTCTATCACAATGAATAGGAAAGAATGAGAATAAAAGTGTGGGGCACTAAGCATGAAATTTTTCTTGCCGTTCTAAATGATCACGCGATACTTAATTACTAGTTTTGGCTCATTTAAACCCAGGCCACTCCCAGAAAAGGGGTCTAGTTGGTTCAAATAAATCCTATTAGGCCGGCCTACAACTAAAAAAATTTATTTGACTCGAAAAAAAATTTAATCAATTCGACTAGGATTTATTTGAATGCAAATAAACGAACTAGAAAATGTAGTTCGTTCAAATAAATCGTAGTCGAGTTAAATAAATTTTTATTCGAGTCAAATAATTTTGTTTAGTTGTAGGCCGGCCTAATAGGATTTATTTGAACCAACTAGACTTTTTTCTGGGTGCAAAAGACTTCTACGATATTATAAAAAAATGTCCAAAATTTCCATTACACATTAAGTTGTAATGAACAAGCAAAATTTTGTCGATTACACACTACATTGTAATGGGTAATGAATTTTTTTCCATTACATACTACATCGTGATGGGTAATGGATTTTTTTTTCATTACACACTACATTGTAATGGGTAATGGGATTTTTTTCCATTCCTCACTACATGCTGTAGTGGGTAATGAATTTTTTTCCATTACATACTACATCGTGATGGGTAATGGATTTTTTTTTCATTACACACTACATTGTAATGGGTAATGGGATTTTTTTCCATTCCTCACTACACATGGTAATGGGTAATGAATTTTTTTTTTCATTACACACTACATTGCAATGGGTAATGGAAATTTTTTCCATTATACACTACATTGTAATGGGTAATGAATTTTTTTCCATTACATACTACACCATAATGGATAATGGATTTTTTTTCATTACACACTACATTGTAATGGGTAATGAAATTTTTTTTCATTACACACTACATTGTAATGGTTGATGAAATTTTTTTCCATTACACACTACATTATAATGAGTAATGGCATTTTTTTCCATTACACACTACATTGCAATGGGTAATGGAAATTTTTTCCATTATACACTACATTGTAATGAGTAATGAAATTTTTTTCCATTACACAATACATTGTAATGGGTAATGGAAATTGTTTCCACTACACACTACATTGTAATGGGTAATCAAAATGGCAATGCATTACAAAAAGTAATGCATTACTTGCAACCCTGCAGTGAACAATGAACAAGGAGGACGTTACTGGCAGAAGGGGTTTGATGATTCCTCCCTGTGAGAGAGCGAAAGGAATACAGGGATGGAGAAGGAGAGGGGAGGAAAAAAAGGATTTTTAGCGTTCATTCGTCAATCGGTTGCACGTCAATCGCCTCGTTGAACGTGGTTGGAGTTATAGGTTTTCTATGTTAATTCGCGAGGGCGTGTGCCTCGAGGGTGCGATTCCATTGATGGAAAAAAAAGGAAAATAAAAAATAAAACGAGAGACAGGGGTGAAAAAAATTCACAACCACACACAAAAGTGTATTTGTGTTTGTGACTACAGTCGAGCGAAACACCAGTTATTTTTCACTTGTGAAAGCGAGGGCATTAATCCTAGTTTCGCCCGTGGGGATAGAGGATTTCCATGTTGACTCGCTGCGAGATACGTGTTCCTCTTCCCGATATGTATATTCTCACATATTGTTGCATATCGTGCGCCAACGTTAGTGCACAATATTCGAGGGCGGATGAACAAAACAGAGAGACGAAAAAAAAAGTTCGCAGGTGCCGAAGCGAAATACGTAGATTTATCGTTCATCCGTTACAGCTCGAATGTGCAGGACAAACGGGGATGCACTGGGAATGACGTTTCGGAAAGAAAACCCTCGATAGGGGATGAGAATGAAGGATTTTTCCGTCAAGAGTTGTAAAAGTTGAAAAATAATTTTTTAAGATATTTTTAACTGCATATCTTGAAAATGTTTCCTTGAGCGGTTAAACTTCCCATTCCACTGAAAAAATAATCTCTTTTGAGAATTTTTTTTTGACGCTCAACAAAGAAGCTCTTTTGTGATTAATCGATAAAACTAACCGTTAAAAAAATAATCGGTGATAATTAGTGATTTCTATCCCCGACTATTTTTTGAACGGTTAGTTTTATCGATTAGACACGAGAGAGCTTTTTTGTAGAGCATCAAATGTTCTACAAAAATGTGCTAAAAAAACTCTCCTAACCTCAACGGTTAAAGTCTAATAAAATTCCAAAATAAAAATAAAAATGTCCTATGTTATTTAAATAGGAAATAAAAATCTGCGATGAGGGACCTCTTAATTTAAATATGAAGGGCTAATACTTGCAGAGGGTTTTCTTGAGATGCCAAACAATACATTTTTCAATACATCGAGGGAAAAAAAAATTAGTCATTTTATTTGACCCACCCTACTGTACATACACTGAGAAAACAGTTTATTTGTAGTAAAGAAATATATTTAGTTGACACTTTTACTCAAATATTCCTTAAGTGTTACAAAATTTGTTAGTCGTTTGTCGTTAGCCGAAAATTTTATTGCACGAGGGCGTAAAAGCCCATTTCACGCACACGAGGTGTGCGTAAAATGGGTCTTTTACGTACGGAGTGCAATAAACATTTTAGTTGTGTCAAAATAATTTATTAACTTTAAAAAAAACATGGGTTTAATTTACCAACTGTAAAAAAATAATTGATTTCGCCATATTCAACTTTACATTTGTTAACATCTAACAAGTTCTGGTACATTGTTTTCCCAGTGTATAAAAATGCAGGAATAAATTTAAAAATTAAAAAAATAGATTTTATTCGTCCCCCGATTCATTTTTCAACCCTCGCCTATTCGGAGCTTTGTATCCTGAAGCCTACTTTCAAATGGATGAATAGCGAGAAGAAAAGAGATGGGGAAGGCCGAAGAGAGGGTGTCTGAAGCTCGATATCGTCGAGAAACAAGAGTGGCAATGTCGTGTGCGAACATACGTCGGCGTGTCTTTCGCGAGAATTTATGTATCGCCCAAGGTTCCGCCAGACCAGACCAGACGTTCCCGCAAGAGTACGCGGGAGGAGAAAGCCTATTGCAAATGTATTCGAAATCCACAAGCATCGGAATAGCCTCTAAATCTAAGGGAGCCTGGCAGGCTAATAGTCTCGGCAACACTTTCACCGCCGCCCATATATATACCCTCGAGCAGCCAAGCTCAGTTTATCCAAGATGGCCGGGACGGTATATCATGGGCTTTCAGCCCCCGAGAGCCGCGCCGCTTGTGGAAACAACTTAAACCGCTTCCCACAGCCGCCCCTGTTTAATATACACATATACATCCATTACTAATACAATACCGAGTGCATAAAACATACACGTGAAACTTGGTAATATCCCTCTCTAACGGGAAACTAACGTTCGCGATCGTTACCCCGTTTTAATACGTAAAAAAAAAAACCATTTCAAACTTTTCGTTTCCAAACAAAGACATCGAGCTATTTAACGATAGATTTCATGTTGGGATAAAAAAAAAAGGTTAACCGATGGGGTTAGGGAATGGGAGAGTTTTTTTTACGTAGAGAAAGATTTTAAGAATCACGATAAAGTATTTCCAAAATTTGGCGTTTGATTATTTTACTAATATTTTACGGATGTTATTCTGCGAAAAATTCAAATTTCCATTTTTTTCAAAATCCGGCGAAAAGTTTCCGGACAAAATTTCAAAAAAGGTCCGGAATGTTTTTTTATGCCATTTCGCCAGAAGTCAACGTAGACTAATTTAACAAGTGGCATTTTAAAAGGGAAGAATTCGCCTTCATTTCCTGATTTTTTAATTATGTTTATAATTTGTTTTTAGATTTGGATTCTTACGATTGGATTCATTTTTACGATTGGATTCATAAATTTGAACAATCTCGTATAACATGAAAACAAAGAGGATTCATGAAAGACTTCAAGATAGCAAAAAGTTGCGTCTGTTTTTGTTGAGTGCAGAGAAATTTTTTCAAATTTTTTTTTTTCAAATTTTTTTTTTTTTCTGGGTCGGAGCTCGAATCATTCAATTACCATAACTCGAGAACTATGGGATTATTCATAAAATTTCAAGAGGGAAAAATACTTTATTTTACCATTTTCAACACATTGGAATTTTTTTCAAATTTTTTTTCCGAATTTTTTTTCGAGTCTCAACATGAGTAAACAAAATTTTAGAAATAAAAATCTGAAAAAATTCCTCTGAACTCAACAAAAACAGACGCAACTTTTTGCTATCTCGAAGTTTTTCATGAATCCTCTTCGGTTTCGTGTTATACGGGATTTTTCAAATTTCCTCTTTTATAACAAAAAACTGAATCACTCTGGGAAAAAAAATCGCTCAAAGTTTTTAAAAAAAGTAAATTGAAGCTCAAACTATCCCTTTTATGAATCCAATCGTAAAAATGTTTTTAAAAAAATCCCTCTAGAAGACGTGTGCGCCTAAAGAGAGGAGAAAAAAGGTGAAAAAAAACAATTTGTAAAAATAATTTAAAAAATCAGGAAATGAAGCCGAATTCTTTCCCTTCAAAATGCCGCCTGTTAAATTGATCTACGTTGACTTTCGGTGAAATTGCATACAAAAAGTAGGTTGAGAATAATGAACCAAAGTCATTCAAAAAATAATTACTTATTTTTAAAAATGATTTTTAAATATTCCTACATTTGGCTTTATATTATTTTTATTTTTCAACAACTCATCTCTAGAATGAAAACATCGTTTTGGCACTGCGAATAAACGTTTGATGTACTACATCAAAAATCGCACAGGTAGCAAATAATTTTTCCGAAAACGTAGAAAAACACACAAAATAAGCATTGGACCGTAAAAGGCATCGATGACAATTGTCACTGTGCGAGCGCTCACACGCTCGAGACCTCAAAATCGCTTGTTAAATTTTGAATCGCAAACATCTGCGTCTCGATTCTTGTGTCCGATCGTCGGACCGTCGAAGATTCTGCCATTAAAATCTCATGTTCATGGGGGTTGAAAATTGAGAAGGAAAGGAGAGGAGGAGCGACTCGCGCGCGTGAGCAAATTGTCTCTTTGTGACCGCAGGGGTGAGAAATGTCATTGTTGGACACTTATTTGTCGGTCGATCGACAACCTTTTTGGCGATCTTTCATCCGTGAAATATTCCACGAGCACAAAACTTTCCTTTCCTCTCGATGCCCGGAAAAAGATTGTGAAGAAAGAGCCATCGTACGAACAATAAAATACATGTCATAAAGATTCTTCCTCATTTTCTACTTTTCAGTTGAGCGCGTTTTAGCGAGTTTTGTATTGGTCCTCGCGTCGATGCAAGTCAGAGGCAGGTGTTCCGGTATTGAATACAACTGGATAAAGACAATTCAGACGTAAAATCGATGGAGCCAACAACAACCGGGCCTTGATAAGTAAGTTAATTGTTGCGGGTGTGCGCGTTGACAGCGCTCGGCAAAAGCGAGAGGGAGGATTTCAAGTTGAGGTTTTGATCGGTTCGGCTTGTATTCCATCGGCGGTTTGTCTGCCAAGATAATTTGCGAAACGACGCGGAAAAGCGATAATGGAAACGGAAGAGCGAGACTATATTATAACGTGACGGGAATGCTTGATGAACACAAGCACTGAGAGAGAGAATCTGATTAATCGCAGGCAAATCTACGGCAGGTGTTTATCGGGGAAGAGGTTCATGACCAAGCGAAAATTGGACTTGGAATAATTTTGATGGTAAATGATCATTGCATTTTCGAGCATGTCAGAGAGGAAACCAAATCGAAGTTGGAAAACTCACACGAAAATTCTAGGTAAATATATTTGTAGTGAGTCATTTTTTTGAAGCTTGGAACAGTGATGCCAACTTGTTGAAATTTTTTCCTCCAAGCCTATTTTAAAATCCCCTAAATTCAAAATAAAATACCCTAACTTCAAACGTGATCAAATTTTTTATCATTTCATACAATTTTATTTTATAATATATTATTGCTCAGCATAATTGATTAATTAATTGAACAATATAATAAAATATTTCCTATTTTTTCGAAACCTATTTAATTAACTTACCTGCATACATTTTTTTTTAATAAAAAAGTTTTTGATAAGATTCTATTAAACGTACTACATAAGATTTATAAAGAAGTTTATACAAAAATTCTTTAGGTGTCAATACGTGAAATTGATAAATAAATTAATTACATGAATATATGTGCAACTGTAAATATTTAGAGAATGTTGATTCACAACTCGTTAATAATTTCAAAGAACTCGTTACTTTCTTAGCCTTTATTTGTGTCAGTATTTTTCAAGTCGTACGTTTTCACGTTAAAGATTTTTAGTAAACCGAAAGATATCATTTTTATCGATATTGTATCGTATCGATATTTTTGTTTTAATTACAAATATTTTTTAAACGACTAGAAGTGGTTCGGTAATCATAAAAAACAAAGTTTACTTTAGAAAAAGATTTTGTACCATCGATGTTCCATGAAATTGCTCAAAAAACATGTTTATTTTTATTTTGACATTATGAAAATGACACCATTAAGTTGAGCAATCAAATAATAAAGAGTCACATGCTGCTTTTGGTCATATTTATTTTTATCGTAACACTACTGTCTAGTTCGTTTAGTTACAGTTCTAAGTAAAAAATTATTTATTTTTTCCCTAAAAAATACTCTTAAAAAATGTTTCCCTATAAAATCCCCATTTAAAAATTTGTTCCCCTAAATGTGGGGGGAAACCCCCAAGTTGGCATCACTGATGGAGAATGGAAACCTCCATAAAAGTATCGATTTTGTATGAATTATACAGAAAAAATTTTGAGTCAAAAAATGATTTATTTTTTCCCGAAAACATACCGTAAGAAAATGTTTCCCCTATAAAATTTCCTTTTTAAAAATTGTTCCCCTAAATTTCGGGGAGAAACCCTTAAGTAGGCAGCACTGACTTGGAAAAGTCCGTGACGACTGGGGCAACTTCCAGGCTTTTTAAATAATTTTAACGAAATTTCATGTAAGTGAAAACTCGATATTCCAGCAATTTTCAGAAATACTTCAGTGATTCAAAGATATGAATACAACAAAAGATTTAATTTTTTTTATGGGCTTAAATGATGCATGAACTATTTAAAAATGATCTTCAAAAGCTGTTTGGGGGGGGGGGGCAAGCTTATAAACAATTTTTATAGCTTATTGTCTTAAAATTATGTTTTTCAAATTTGTGCGTAATTCGCTAATTTTTTATCCGATTTATTTAAAATTGTAACTACAGCTTCTTCGATGGGTTATCTATCAAAGTACACACGATTTTTATGATTAATAAATCATTGCATTGGCAATAAAAAATTTAAGATCGATTTTTTACAAAAAAAGAAGATAAAAATCAACATTGATGCCGATTTGTGAATTTTCAAAAAACTAATTAAAATCTTGGATACTTTCAAAGAAAAACTGGAGTAGATTAAGAGAAAAAAAAATTCTTCTAGGTGACGTATCAAGGTGACTATTTTGTACTTAAAATATAAATAAAAAATATTTTTTCAAAATATTAATACGTTTAAAACAAAATCACAAAACTTTATTTTTATTCATTGTTTGGTAATCGCAAAAAAAATCAATTTTTTTTGTTTTTAGCGCCTCATCCCTTAAGGGTTTATACTTAAGGGATGAAATACATCTTGATAATTGAATTTCAAGTACAAAAAAAATTTCATCCCTCAAACATTGCCAAACTTTCACTCGGACTAATTTTGTTTATGGACTCATATCTAAAAAAATGTCTTCAATAAACAAACTCTGCAATCAATTCGGTTTTTATGCACCCATTTATCTAAAAATTAATCATATTCGAGTGCATGATGAAAAACAGCTGATTTCTCGTGAAATTGATCCACAAAACACACTGTCGAAGAACAATGTTGAAGAGAGCGTGCATGAGAATGAATGAGCGAATGAAAAGTGAAAGAGAACGAAGAAGGAGAGACCTCTCGAGTACGCGGTGGAATATAGGGGATGATTTTGCAACGTGAAGGATCCATTCGGGGGTTCGTTGAATATTTAAACGCGTAATCAGCACACGGAGGTCGGGTTTTAATTTGCAACAGTCAATATTTATGTTGGAGGTAGCGCTGTACGAGTTGAAAGACAGCCAAGTACAAGCGATTGCTTGTTAGTTGTTCCCGAATGAGGCGCGCAAGAGGCTACTTTTCAATGAGAAAAGAAAAAAAAGAAAAAAAAGACAGTCCACCGTCGAGCAAAAGCCACGATGTGAATCCCTTTTCCATGGTCGAATTGCCCAACGAGATAATTCTTCGCAAATCTGTACTTTGCTCTGTAAATTCGTGGATAAACACACAGGGAGGATTTTTTTTCCTCATTCGTTCTCGTTTTACGTATAAAGAAAACCATACTGCGAGAAGGAGGAGCCTCGAAGGACTGCGATAAAATAAATCGATGTTTTCCAGTCGAAGGACTTTCAAAGCAAGTCAATGCGGAGGACTTGCCAGTGACGGCGGCTTTTCAGATCCATAATTCGCTGACACACGTGCCCGAAGAAGGCTCGAAAAAAAAAGGAACGAGAGAGAAGAGAATCGTTGTTCCTGTGTCTTGTGGTCCATTCATGGGAATCGTATATTATTTATTATACACTCCCGCTCAAAAGTTTGGAAATACCGGTCAATATTTTTTGAGGCACTAGAAATTGCATAACTCCGTCAAAAAAAAAGATAATCGAATTTTTTAAAAAGCGTCTTGACGGGAAAGAGTTCAGCCTTATTTTGCTTTTTTTAAAAATATTTTTTTATGATTTTTTTTATCCGTTACGCATTTTTGTACGCGCCTGTTTTTTGGCCTTTTTTCGACCATCGCGAATTGGGCGCATAACTTAAGGACACTTTTTGTTTGTCTTTTTTATCTATGGTACATTTGAAAGGGTTAGCAGATGCTCCATTTTTGTCTTATAAACATTTTCGTACGATTTTTTATCGCGAAGTTATTTTATTTTTAGATAAAAAAGACAAATTTTGAAAGATGCAACGTAACTCAAAAACTATGGAGTTTAAGAGAAAATGTCAAGTATGAAAAAAGTAGCGCACGTATACACGGAATTGCCTGGAATTATTTCGGAATTTTTCGATGAAATTTTTTTTTTTACTATTTTTGTTCGAAAATCTGATGACGTCCCAGCGAAAAATTGTATTTCATTGAAATTTTCGTACTTCGTTATACAATAAATGTCTGTAAAAATTCAACAGCATTTGGCATGTTAAAAAAACAATGATCGATAATAATTATTGATCATTGTTCATCATTGCTTAATAAATTGTTTAAATAATTTCATAATGACTTTTGGGCAATGTTGTTATTTGTCTGTTTGTTGTTCATAGCATGCCAAATGTTGCTGAATTTGTTCAGATTTTTATTATATGACGAAGTACAGAAATTTCAATCAGATACAATTTTCTCTGGGCCGTCATCATCAGAGTTTCCAGTGAAAATAGTAAAAAAAAAACATTCCCAGGAAAATTCTGAAATAATTGTAGGCGATTCCGTGTACACGTACGCTACTTTTTTTATGCTTGACATTTTCTCTTAAACTCTATAGTTTTTGAGTTACGTTGCATCTTTCAACATTTGTCTTTTTTAACCAAAAGTGAAATAACTTTGCGAGAAAAAATCGAGAATTTTTAAAAAACAAAAATGGATCCTTTGCTAACCCTTTTAAATGTACCGCAGATAAAAAAAATGTCCTTTAGTTATGCGTCTAATTCGCGTTGGTCGAAAAAAATTCAAAAAATGGTCATGTTCAAAAATGCGTGCCGGATCGAAAAAAAATTATAAAAAATATTGTTTCCAAACTTTTGAGCGAGAGTGTATATCGCTCTTATATAAACCTACTCAGTCGTGCCACGTGCATTCTATACGGATGCTGAATTCTCAAAGAATTGACGAGGGTTGTAAAATCCATGTGCGAACTTAACGTGAGTATGCAGGGTATTTTTTTCTATATTTTGTTTTATTATTCTCCACTACATTTCCAAACTGAAGAATCGTTTTGTATTTTGGCCCTGGGGAGAAAAAACCTAGTCCTCAACCCCTGTGATCGCCCGAACCTTCCGTCCATTCCTGCCTTTTTTCGCCTTGACTATTCAATAATGATGATATACCTGCAAAGAGGAAGTCTACAATAGGGGAATGAAAGAGATCGGCGTAGAATCGTTTGACGATTATTCGATCGTACGCTGAAATTGAGCGTGCGATTTCGTGAAATTTATACGTCACAGAGTGGGGAATTGAGAACGGCGAGGAATTTAGTAATTTAAGGAATTTTCAGCTGTAAAAAATTAGAAATGACTTTTCTGAACGATATTTTATGCAACTACATCTTATCAATCTTTCTATCAATCAATCAAATCAAATAATTATTTAATTACTTGTAATTCATTTATAATTTTTTTTTGCGATTTATTGATTAATTTATTATATTCATATTTATTTCCTAAAAATATCTGGCAAATTACCGCATCGATCCGGAACTTTTGAGGCTTGCTTTACACCTTAAAATCAAGAATTTGTTATTATTATAATTATATATTCTTACACAATAAAATTAGTAAGTATTCTTCAGATACTACTTTTAGAATTATCAAACTTCCAAGGTAATAAAGGGAAAGAATTCGGCTTCATTTTCTGTTTTTTTAAATTATTTGTAAAATTTGTTTTTAGATTTGGACTCTATTTTGAAAACGTCTGTTTTTCGTCTTTTTCCCCTCTCTTCAGGCGCACCCATTTTCTAGAGAAAATTTGTTTTATACATTTTTATGATTCGATTCATAAAGAGAAAAGTTTGAGCTTCAATTTCCTTTTTTTAAAAACTTTGAGCGATTTTTTTCTCCAAAGTTATTCTTTTTTTTTTGTAAAATAAGAGGAAATTTGAAAAATCCCGTATAACACGAAAACAAAGAAGATTCATGAAAAACTTCAGGAAAGCAAAAAGTTGCGTTGGTTTTTGTTGAGTTCAGAGGAATTTTTTCAAATTTCTTTTCCAACATTTTTTTTCTCATTCTCTGGGTCGGAGCTCGGATCATTCAATTACCATAACGCGAGAACTATGGGATTATTGATAAAATTTCAAGAGGGGAAAATACTTCATTTGACCATTTTCAACACATTGGAAATTTTTTTCAAATTTTTTTCCCACATTAAAAAAAAAATGTTGGAAAAAAACTCGGAAAAAATTCCGCTGAACTCCACGAAAACAGAGGCAATTTTTTGCTATTCTAAAGTTTTCCCCCAATCTTCTTTGTTTTCGTGTTATACGGGATTTTTCAAATTTCTTCTTTCTTCATAAAAAACAGAATAATTTGGGGGAAAAAAATTGATCAATGTTTAAAAAAAAGGAAATTGAAGCTTAAACTTTCCCCTTTGAGAATCGAATCGTAAAAATGTATAACAAAAATTTCCTCTACAAGATGGGTGCGCCTGAAGAGAGGGAAAAAAGGCGAAAAGCAGTTGTTTTCAAAATAGAGTCCAAATCTGAAAACGAATTGTAAAAATAATTTTAAAAACAGGTAATCAAGTCAAATTTTGCCCTTTAAAATGCCGTTTGTTAAATTAGTCTACGTTGACTTCCGGCGAAACGGTATAAAAAAAAATTCCAGGCCTTTTTTGAAGTTTTGTCCGGAAACTTTTCGCCGGTAGTGTATATTATTAATATTATATTTTCCATTTATATTTTATTTGGGTTTAACAAATGAATTAAGAATAAAAATATAAATCACAAATAAATTTGTATTAATTAATTACAAGTTATTATTGGGGTAAAAACAAATTGTAAAAATAATTTAAAAAACAGGAAATGAAGCTGAATTCTCCCCCTTCAAAAAGCCGTTTGTTAAATTAGTTTACGTTGACTTTCGGCGAAATGGTATAAAAAAACGTTCCAGACCTTTATTGAAGTTTTGTCCGGAAACTTTTTGCCATTAGTGTAAAAAAATGAGATCAAAAGGAGTCTGATAGCGTGACATTGCATCGTGTATGAATAAACGCTGCACAATGATGCCATTGAAATTCTCGTTAAGGGAGGATGCGAGAAATATTAGAAATATAATTGAAAGACCAAGTACGAAGTGACGAGGGGAGAGTTTTCAATGAGATTCGGTGAAAAGTTTGGGAGCTTTTCGCAATCACTAACGAGAGAGACAGAGGGCAGAAGTTTCGGATAGAGCTCTCTGGAAAGTGGTTCAAACATACAAACATGTATATATATATATATCGGTATGACCCCATGCCACGTATGGTGAGAACGAGAATATAATTCGTAGGATCGCTTTGTCGAATTCACGAGGTTATACCGTTCAAAGCCGCAGGAAAGGGAAACCAGCATCAGCCAGAAACGCAAGCCATATAGTTCAACTAACGTTGGAAAGTCTCTTTCGCCCCATCTCTCTCTCCCTCTCTCTCTCTCTCTCTCTCTCTTACACACACTGAAAGCGGTAATTCTCGAGTTTGAAAATTTATCGCAATGGGTAGAAAGCTTGGCTCTGGGCTGCTGGAGTCCCGTGAAAAGGGCTCGACCCAGTGAGAGGTAGAAAGAGGAAGAGAGAAAATAAGTGAGATCGTTACGAGAGAAATAGAGAGCAAAATGTCGCTATATATATATATATGGGTCATTCCATGTTAAATCGACCAAGAGTTAGAATTGACCCCCATTCAATTTCGATTAAATTTGGTCAGAAGTTTTCGTTTTCAATAAAACGAAGTTCCACTAAGGGAAAAAAATTGAAATTTTTTTTTTTCGAAAATTATGCAAAATTCAAAATTTCACGATTTTTCAAATCTTTTAAGTTTATTTTTTAAATATCTCGAAAAACATTGTAGTTACGAAAAATCGTTCAGAATTCATCTGAAAGAGTATACTTGGGGCTACGAAAAAAAAATTTGAAAAATGATGAATTTGGATAATTTTGAATTTTCAAAAATCGTGAAAATCCAAGTTCCGTGTTAAATTTTTGGTTTAATTTTTTTTTATATAATACCTGGAAGTGATTTTAAAAGACCCTGCAATCAGAAAGGTGTTTTTTGTTTTTTCAAAAATATGAATTTTTGAATTTTTAAAAATCGTGTAAATCCACGATCAACATTAAATTTTTGGTTAAATTTTTGTTAATATAATACCTTGTACTGATCTTAAAAGATGCTAAAATTTTCAGGATAGTGTTTTTTTTTTCAAAAATATAAATTTTTGAATTTTGGTAAAAAAAATTTTTTTTTTTACCAAAATACTGTTACTTTTACTTTTTTTTTAATGCTCAAAATTTCAAAACTACATGATTGCTCAACTTTACTTAACTGAGAGGTAAAAAAAATTTTTTTTTTTTACCAAAATCCAAAAATATATATTTTTGAAACAAAAAAGCACCATCCGAAAAATTTCAGGATCTTTTAAGATCAGTAGAGGGTATTATATAAAAAAAAATTAATCCAAAATTGAATGTTGATCGTGGTCTACGATTTTCAAAAATTCGAAAATTCATATTTTTGAAAAAACAAAAAACACGTTTCTGAAAATTTCAGGATCTATTAAGATCAGTACAAGGTATTATTTTGAAAAAAATTTAACCAAAAATTTAATACAGAACTTGGATTTTCACAATTTTTGAAAATTCAAAATTCTCCAAATTCATCATTTTTCAAAAAAAATGTTCGCACTATTTTTTTTTTCGTAGCCCCAAGTATTCTCGTTAAGACGAATTGAGAACGATTTCTCGTAACTATAATAGTTTTCGAGATATTCAAAAAATAAATTAGAAAGATTTGAAAAATCGTGAAATTTTGAATTTTGCATAACTTTCGAAAAAAAAAAATTTATTTTTTTCTTTCGGTGGAACTTCGTTTTATTGAAAACGAAAACTTCTGACCAAACTTCATCGAATTTGAAAGGGGTCGATTCCAACTCTTGGTCGATTTGACACGGAACGATCCATATATATATGAGAGATGGGCGTGAAACCAACCTCTGTTTCGCCCTGGTCTGTTATCAGTAGGGGATGAGGCTGAAGGGTGGCGAAGAGGAGGAAGAGGGAGAGAGAGGAGGAACGAGAACCCCGCGAGTTTCATCCCTCATAACTATTCTAGTGGTGCGGAACGTTAAACTGCAATCACGAAAATTAATACCCGGAAGTACCCATGGTCTCGTCGATCTCTCCATTTCATCTCGTCCTCTCGTTCTTCCCTCCCCCACACTTTCAGGCACTCTCGTGTATTGGCGAACAGACACGGACAGCGGCCTCCACCCTCTACAAAGTTATTTCCATTTAATTAACTGCAAAAACCATGACTCGAGTTGAAACACCATTGAGAAACTCTCCTCTCAATCACATGACGCAGAGTTTACCGAATAGACAAGCGCAAGTACATGAAAATACAGAACGGAAGTGCAAATGCACGGACGCTTATAACGGAAAGAGTTAAATGCAACCAAGTGCACAGAAGCGAACAATCTATGGGCCAAGCTGATTCATGTATATATTTTTATTCAATAACTCGTTCGAAACCAGCGTTGAAAGCCATGCCTCTGCATAAAATGGCCTCTGTCCCCCGGAAAATATAACCCTCCATCGTGGAAAATCCGCTTGTACAAGCACAGAGTACGCAGCTCGTTGTTCGGTGAATTTACCGCGGTAATATAACACGGAAAACAATGAAATTATATAAACTAGCCGTGTCACGTTGGATAACGTCCGTAACGAACAGGACCCGTTAAACATGAACCGCAAACAATTTTCAGCGGGAAATTCGCTGGTTCTTCGTGCATTTGTCGGAATTCTCATCGCCGGACAAAACGTTTCTACGGTAATTTCTATTACCTCCTGGACAGGTAATTTCCCCAGCGAAATTTCCATCCACTATGCAAGAGGAAAATTAAAAGACTTACTCGGTGATTCCCACACTTGACTCGACTCTGAGCGTTTAAATAAGAAAATAGGAACACTGAAACAAATTGTTTACTAAAATTTATAGTGGAGGAATTTCCACGATTTATGGAAATCATACGAAAAATATCATAATCACAAATAAAATAATTATAATTGAAAGTAAAAGATTATCCAGTAATCTGTTTTGAAGTTAAAGTCAAGTATTTTATAGTTTTGATTACCATTATTTTTAATTTGGATTTTTGGATATTTTTAGATATTTTTCCAAAAGGTCAAGGTCATTCTTGTAGTAACTTTTGTCGAGGAATTTAACGGTGACCTTAATTTTGAACTTGACGATCAACTTCAAGGTTATTTCAAGGTCCACTTTTTTTTCAAATGGAAACCCCCTTTTTGACATCGGCAATCGAAAGGGCGGAAAATTTGACGTTCAAATATGTACTTAGGTCATCGGTACATTTTGACCTTGCAGGTCTTCTAAAGTCTACTAAACTTGAGCAAGGTGTGGATACCTCTGGGAATTAAAGCTTTTCACTTTTTTTTGCAAGGCCGAAAGTTATTAATTTTACCAAGGCGCATTTGGTAGCGACCTTGACGATGACCTTCAAAGTAATTTCAAGGTCAACTTTTTTAAGAATGGAAACCTGTATTTTTTAGTTCTGAAATCAAATTTAGTCCGAAAAAATTGATTGATTTTTTCCGAATCTTTTCGTGTAAATGTAAAACTGTTCGTTCTATGGATTTCAGAACTCAAAAATAGAAGATTCCATTACAAAAAAAAAATTAACCTTGAAATAACCTTAAAGGTCATCGTCAAGATTACTACTAAATGCGCCTTGTTGAAATTAATAACTTTGGCCCTCACAAAATAATGTGAAAAGCTTTTATTCCCAGAGGTATCCACACCTTGTTTAAGTGACTTTAGAGGCTCTTCAAGGTCAAAATGTACTTATGACCTAAGTACATATGTGAACGTAAAATTTTCCGCTCTTTCGATTGCCGATGTCAAAAAGGGGGTTTCCATTTGAAATAAAAAAGTTGACCTTGAAATAACCTTGAAGGTGATCGTCAAGATCAAAATTAAGGTTACCATTTAATTCATCGTTAAAAGTTACCACAAGAATGACCTTGACCTTTTTTAAAAATATCTTAGCTGAGGAAGTATTCAGCCATCCCGTTACTTATATGTGGCACTCTGTATACTGCATATGCAATTATGTTATAATTAACCACGATTTTTTTCATAGAAAGCTTTCTCATCATTAACGCTGTATCAAAAATGATTTCCATAATCCACACGGAAATTGTTGAAAATCCGGTGGCTCTGACTAAATCGGTTTCATCAAGCGCGAATTACATCCCCCGAGATATAATCTCCACACTTCCTCTTCTATGGAGAAGATTTGTGAAAATGGGTTAAACTCAACTAAAAATATCGTAACCATAAAAATAAAAATCATTATTTTAACTTATAAACCATTCAGCGATCACTTTTATAGTTGGCTAGGAATTTTATAGCTCTAGCTTCCATTATTTTTAGTTTGGATTACCATAAATACTATTTACACCATTATGTTATAGTTAACCATTACTCTTAACAATGCAAACCATCTCATTTTTATCGCTCTATAAAAAAATCATTTCTCCAATCCTTACAAAACTTATTAAACATCTGGGGGTCTTGACCAGGTCATCATTATGCGGGAAGTGCATTCTCCGAGACATAACCTCCTAATTTCTGTTTCTATGAAGAAGATCTGCGAATATGACTATTCTCGGGTGTAGATAGGTCATGTCCTTTCTCCACCGTACGAATAATGGACTCCGGAGTCAGCGTAACCCAGACTAACACTAATCACAAAATTGGTCTAGGTTTCCTGAAAATTAGGTCAGTAATTAAGTATAAACGTTAACGCGAGGGAGTTAGAGGGAGGAATTGACTGAATGGGGATGTGGACTGTTGCTTCCCCATCGTTGCAGTTGGCATTTCGCACGAGGTAAGCTTATAGGGCGGCTTTGAATGCGCCTCTCGCTCGTATATATTCTTCATATTATCATTGGAGCGTGTTTCGTTTACAGGATGATTGACAATGTTCCATCATCCTTGAGGTGTTGGTTTACAGCCTTCAAATACGCGGAAGGTGAACATAGCAATGGCGAAAGGGGCGAAACGAGAAATACCAGAGGCGATGTTATTGGTATGTGGACGAAGTTGAAAATGTAAATAGGTTTGTGGGCTAAGCGCGCGGCTATTCCGTATTCATGGCTTAATACCGAGAGTTTCGGTCCATTAAACTAGCTTTACACGGCGCTAGGCTCTGTTCATCATCCCCCTTTTGCCCAGTGATGCAATGGGGTTCTTGCTCCCTGTTGTTGTCGTCTGATATACCAATGGCCTTTCTAACCCTCCCTACATCTACATACTCTTACACATTTCTCGTTGACTTCGTTCCTCCTGCAGAAGTTTCTGGCTGTAGACCCCCCAGTTTTGGCATTTTACTGATATGCATCGTGAATATTTCACAGCCTGAGAACGCGTCCCGGCTCAAGGGGAAGGGAAGCCATTGAGATGAGAAATTTGTGAAACAGATAGGCGTTAATATTTCAGGGAACGTTGTTACCGCGTATCGGAAAGACAAGCCAATTAGTCTGGAGATGCCTGGGGAGAATAATAGTTTTCCATTACAAAATATATGGGGCATTCCACGCCAAATCGAACACTTTAGAACCCGACCCTTTTCGATTTGGCTGAAACTTTTTTGTCTTTTTTTACCCTATCAAAAACATTTTTCAGAATTTTTTCAAATGTTTACACCCAGTCGATAAAAAGTTATAAATTTTTCAAAAAAATTGGCTTTTTATTTTTCAAATAGCTATAACTTTTTCAAAATTTGACGTATCGGGACGATTTTTTTTCAAAATTTTTGTTTTTTAATGTACTTTTTGAAAAAAAATACAATTTTTTCTTTTTATTATATCAAACTTTGACATTTTCTGCAAATCCTCAAATTTTTTCAGAGTGGTGATTTTTTTATTACAATTTTTTTTTTCCGTTTGAAAAAAAAATTTCAACTAGCCTTATTTGTGATAACACCATTCTGCAAATTTTTAAGGGTGTTCAGAGAACTTCCAAACATGCAAAAAAATAATAAAAACAAAAATTGAAAGTGGTAATCTTCGAGAAATTTTCGATTTCTTCCAAAAATCTAAAAAAAAGGATGAAGATGCATTTCAATAATTTTTTTATATTTTTTTCGAAAAGAACATTCAAAAACAGTTTTCGAAAAAAAATATAAAAAAATTATTGAACTCATCTTCATCGTTTTTTTTTTTTTAGATTTTTGGAAAAAATCGAAAATTTCTCGATGATTACCATTTTCAATTTTTGTTTTTTATTTTTATTTTTCAAGTTTGGAACACCCTTAAAAATTTGCAGAGTGGTGTTATGAGAATTAAGGCTAGTTGAAAGAAAGTTTTTTCTTTCAATTGGAAAAAAAATAGAAATCGAAAAAACACCACTCTGAAAAAATTCGAGGATTTACAGAAAATGTCAAAGTTTGATATAAAAAAAAGAAATAACAAATCAAAAATAGTAATCATCGAGAAATTTTCGATTTTTTCCGAAAATCTGAAAAAAACGATGAAGATGGGTTTTTATAATTTTTTTGTATTTTTTTTCAAAAAGTACATTAAAAGAAAAAAATTTGAATAAAAAATTGTCCTGATACGTCAAATTTTGAAAAAGTTATAGCTATTTGAAAAATGAAAAGCAAATTTTTTTGAAACACTTATAACTTCGGCTGGGTGTAAAAATTTGAATAAAATTCTGAAAAATGTTTTTGATAGGGTAAAAAAAGACAAAAAAGTTTTAGCCAAATCGAAAAGGGTCGGATTCTAAAGTGGTCGATTTGGCGTGGAATGCCCCATGTATAGGAACTGGAGGCACGAGTTTCGCTGAGAGGTTAGAAACGAAAAAGCGTTGAATAAACGCGAGCATTTGAGGATGAAGACAAGAGACCAATGAAGAATGGACTGGACGTTCTCTCATCCAGTTCAACGAGAATCCAATTAATCTCCATTAATTATTCGTTCGCTGGTTCTCGCTCTTTCTCTTTCATATTGTCCGAATTACGATCATGGAGTTTGCCATCAACGGTACAGTGAAGGAGGTTAGCTAGAGGAAGAGGAAGATGAGGTGGAGGAGAATGAGGGCAAAGTCCAGCAAAATGGCGAAAGAGCTCCAGAGTCGCAATGGGTCTTCTCGTCGGAGTTCACGGACTTTGCGGCAGGAAGTTAATCGTTCGAGAGGGTCTCCGTATGTTCGCGAAACGACTCGACCGGATCCTCGGCCCGAGATTCAAGATTTCGGTGTGTACGACAGCGTGGCGCGAGCCTCTCATCTGTATAATCGTTTAACGACGCCGAGGAAACCGAATGGAAATTTTCCGCGCGGTTCGTCGTTCGCCAAACGAACGAAAATTTCAACGAAACTTTGGCAACGAGGATTTTGCAATTTTGGGCTAGGGGCGCGAACCAATCTAGCTAAATGTCTCATCTCAGTCTCCAAAATGATTCTTTCCAAATTATAATTTTCCTCTATAATCAAAAAATAAAATCTTCCAAGGTATCAGAATTTTGCGATGTCCCTTTACAGCCAACGAATGTTCCTTTTGGCGCGGTCTCGGTGAATCGTCGCACGACAGCGTGAAAAATCGAAAAGTTGAATGAGAAGTGGCTTTCATCCGTTCGTGCGCAAAAGCTTTTTCGTTCGCGTTTTGTAACCGTTGAGAGTACTCGATTTGTTGAAACGTTTCCTTTTGTCGGATTCTCGGGGCATTGCGTTGAAACATTCTCTTTGTCATGGCTTCCTCTTTATCCCGGATAAACATGACCCAGTTCTGCAAATCTACACCTCGAATTCTCTCGCCTCGTCTAGTCTCCGATCTTCGTGCCTTTATATTTATCACCTTCGCATTATGCTCGCACATCAATCCGCATGTTTCTTCTCACGTGGTTCGCATGCAGACATGATTTTCACGTGGAGATTCAAAAATCGTTGACTCTTTCCGTCATTGAGAAATTTTTAGAAACAAGTAGGAGAGTTCAATTTTGCGTGAGTTTGAATTCAGGCACATTTAAAGCTCTATCATTTATTTTTGATTACTTATTATTTATTTATTTATTCATTATTATTTATTATTTAATATTAATGATTTATTAACTCTGCCAGACATACATCTGTACCAGTTGACAGCTATCCCATTTTAGAAGCCTTGTCAACTCGGTCGGTCATTTATCGACGCTGGAGCTCGCCCCAATGAAAAAACACTGTCGCCCTGCGGTCGGTAAGTAAGGAATCGCAAAATTAAACAAATTGAAACATGGTCATTTTTCGGCTTTTTTTGGCGTTGCAATTTTGGTGCACGATCATTTTTGTTTCAACTGTTTTTCATGTGAAAAACTTGTAGAGGGGGTATAAGCTTCAATTTTGTTTTTTAAGAAGTTTCGTACGATTTTTGTTTTTGAAAATATCTCCTTCGCAGGAAAAATTTTCGAAAAAATATTTTGAAAAAATTTAATCGAATTCAGAATAATGATACTTTTACATTTTATAAAAACGGTCGTTTTTTACGAAAAATTTAATATTTTTGTGAAAAAAAATCGTACGGAACTTTTTAAAAAACAAAACTGAAGCTTATACTCTCCCCCACAAGTTTCTCGTGAGAAAAATAGTTTTTTAAAAAATTCATAGATCGCGAGCAAAAATTTCAAGACCAAAAAAGGCCGAAAATTGACAATTTTTTCAAAGGGCGTACTGAGTTTTAAAAAAATCGAAATTTTGAAACGCCTTTGAAACGCCGCTTATTGAATTGAATTATCATTATTTTTGAAAGAGCAGTGAAACTTTTTGTGCGGCGCGGAATCGAGCCAAGTGTTTCCAAACTTTTGGACGACAGTTGTATATTTGATATTGTGAGAAAAGTGAAATTACCACGAAATCGTGATGAAATGATGAAAAAACACCATTTTCTTTTTTGAGGCCAGCAAAGTTCGCAATGGTTAAAATTATCAATACTTTACGGCGTTGTCGTCAATTATGAGGAAAAAAAAGAAAAGGAAAAATTAGAAAAAGAAGAAAAAGAAAAATTAGGAAAAAAATTATCAAAATAAATAAATAAAAATTATATGTACTTGAATCGATGCAAGTATTCGTTGATTCATTGTCTCGAGTGCAATAATGAAGGAATTTCATCTTTGAAGCTCGATTTTGGAGTTTCACGAAGATCATAGTTGCCACGGCAAAACTATTATACAAAAGGGGGAATATACAAGCAAACAAACTTCACACAGACAAAGGTGGAAGTATATATGAGGTATTCCAGCCCGTGACCCTGACCCTCTCGGGTTTATTTAATTTTTTTTTCATATGATCGCATTGAGTCTAAAATACACCCTCATAATTTTTTTAGATTTTTCCAAACATCCCTTATTTCAAAAAAAAAAAAATTTTTTTTAAACGCTATTTTTTAAAAATCTGAAAAAATTCTGAAAAAACCGTGGTAATATATAAAAATTTTCAAGCTATCACCCTTAGTGGGCAGATTTTTTTTTACAAGCTATTAACGTTCTCAAAATTCCAAAAAGTTCTCAAATAGCTCACCTTGAGCAGATACTCAATTTGAGTACCAAAATAATGCAGTATCTGCTCAAAGTGAGCTATTTGAGATTTTTTTGAAATGTTGAGAACATTATTAGCTTGTAAAACACAGAAAAAAAAATCTGCCCACTACGGGTGATAGCTTGAAATTTTTTACATATTATCACGGTTTTTTAGAATTTTTTTAGATTTTTGAAAAATAGCGTTTAAAAAAAAAAAATTTCTTCAAATCGAATACGAAAAGTACCGAAAAAAAATCTGCCCACTACGGGTGATACCTTGAAAATTTTTATATATTACCACGGTTTTTTCAGAATTTTTCCACATTTTTAAAAAATGGCGTTTTAAATTTTTTTTTGTTGGATTAAGGGATGTTTTGAAAAATCTAAAAAAATTATAAGGGTGTATTTTGGACCCAATGCGATCATATGAAAAAAAATCAAATAAATCCGAGAGGTTCAGGGTCACGGGCTTACACATTTGAGCTGGAATACGTCATACACTTCGTTCAACTATTCAATCTAGAGGCACAAACAAACTCGGCTGATGCCAAAGCAAGACAGAACACCTATACAAGAGCCCTCTGCAGAGTTTATCCGTCCGTACATGGGGATGCACCCATGAATATAGAGTACATGTACATAGATACAAATAACTCGTCGTTTCCTCATCGAAAACCTTGCGCATATTTCGCGTTAAACGTATGCGTTAATAGCGTTTCAGTTCTCTCAGTTCCTCGTTGAAACGAGGCCATCAGAGGTTCGATCCTCGCGGATTTACGTTTAGGTTTGGTTATACTGGAAAACGTTGTGGGAACGCCCGTTTGATTGATAAACCAATGTGCGCCATATGTATCATCGATGAATAAAAACGAAAATTCCAGGATTGCCTCCGCCGAGCAATCGCGATTAAATTCACGTTGAATAGAGCGGCGATATGTTATAGGCACGAGAAACCATGATTGACATGATGAAAAGTGGTTTTTCCGGGGTAGCGTTTTCCGGTAGTCACGACAGTCCACTCCATATTGGACCAAAGAGAGAGAGAGAGAGAGGGGGGGGGAAATTAAAGGGAGAGAGGTGAGGAAACGAAATTGATAATCAAAGATACAAATTGCACTCAATGAAGGCAATCAATGAACCATCGCAATGATTTGTATCGCAGGTCATTAATTTTTGTTTCATATGAAATATCTAATCCAAGGAACCGAGGTTCCTCATTGTTAATGAGAGATTGCTTCTCTTTGTGTTAAGAGATTATACTACCCAGGAATTTTTATTTTTCTATTTTTTTATTCTTTCATTGGGATTTTTATTTTTCTATTTTTTTTATTTTTGAATTTCCAAATCATGTAATTCCAGAGCAAAACTAAGGTCCGCTTTTTGAGTTCTTAAGATCTATCTTAAGATAAAATTTAAGATCAAACTTTCAATTGAACTCAAGTTGGAACCTAGATCGAACTTAAGTGCCAATTTAAGATGAATCTTAAGTTTGAACTTAAGTGTCATTACAAGTTCATACTTAAGTTCAAACTTTAGTGCGTACTACAGATTGATCTTCGTTCAAACTTAAACTCGGTTTGAAGTTTGATCTTAAGATCCATCTTGAGCTTCGATTTAAGTTCGATCAAACTTCTTTTATCGCCTCCCTCGACCGTGTTTTTTGGCATTAGTTGCCAAAATAATTAAGTTCGATCGAACTTGAGTTCAAGCTCAAGATCGATTTCAAGGTCAAACTTCAAACTAAGTTTAAGTTTGAACTTAAGATCGATCTGAACTTCGTACTAAAGTTTGAACTTGAGAATGAACTTGTAATGACACTCAAGTTCAAACTTAAGATTCATTTTGAATTGGCACTTAAGTTCGATCTTACGTTTCAACTTGAGTTCAATGGAAAGTTTGATCGTAAGTTTGATATTAAGATCGATCTTAAGATCTTAAAATTCGGGCCTAAAGTAGATCGAGAAAAATATTTTTTTTTCAATTTTTTAAGGCATACATCGCTTTCCGTTTTTTTCGGCCATTTTCAAACTGCCGTCATTTCTACAAGAATTTATATATCGAAATAAACCAAACGGCATTTTCTAAGTTTAATGATAAGGTTTACGTAAAAACAAGAAATTTTCGAATCGGTCAAACCAATCGAAAGTTATGAGCGTTTGACATTGTACTATTTTGAAGTTTCTCAGAATGGGGCTAAAATTGAGTAAAAATGTTTTTGACGAAAATTCATAAAAATTTTGATTTTTAGAGAAAACTTTTGATTGATTTGTGTTTAGAAAAACAGGATACATCGTTATAAAATTTGAAATAAAAAATTTAATTTTTTTTTTTCCTTTTGGCCAAAATTGAATCTGTCCACCAAAATAGGTGTAATTTTTTTTCTACTCAAAATTTTATCTCTAGACTGCGCTCATTCTCTTCGTAATCGTTGAAACTTCAAAACGCCTTATCCGATTCTGACGATTTCTCGAAACTTGTCCCCTATTCTAACCAGCATCTCTATTCTAACCACTTCTGAGCTCTGAAATAGTGACAATAGTAACGAAATTTCGAAAATAGTGCGAAAAGTGGGACGATTTTTAAATAGTGATTAATAGTGACAGTAATGATTCACTGACAACCCTTCCTTAATCAATGTTGAATAAAATGTCCTAATTTTGATTTGTTGTTTGGTAATCGAAAAAAATGGCCAAAAAAGCATCGTTTTTCAATGTGTCTTGTTAGTATAATCCGTTAATTATTAAACCTTAAAAGTTACAAAAATTGTCAAATCATTGAAGAATTTTAATATCAAACGTGACACCTTTAGTTTTTCCACCCTTTTTTCCTTGGGCAATATAAATTTGAATGATACAGTCACTAATCCTAAGTCCATGACTATGACGTTCACGAACCTAATTTTCCACACCACAAGCAATTATTCACTAACCTGGTTTTGTTACGTGTTATTCATTTTGTGGTTTTGATTGCGATGGATTCAATCATCGATGACTCCCTCCTCCTGAAAAGTTCGCAGAATATTTTCCCTTCTTTTTTTTTATTTTTTACCAATTAATAGTTTGAAATGGCACCAATTATGCGATGAGATAGAAAAAAATTGGACTGCGAATGAATGGTGAAATATTTCTTTCAGGACTTTGCATCCTATGAAAAAAAAGTATATATATATATGTAGTTCGATTTTGCGCTCTCTTTCAAACTGCAAAATTGGACGTGCGATAGAACGTACGGGGGAGGTCGGTATGGACCGATAAATTTCATTTGAAATTCTCATCCGAGACTCGACCAGGAGAAATTGCAGATGGTCGGAGGGATAACCGGAACGGCCACGACGAGACGAGAGGCCAACCCTCTCTCTCCTCTCTCTCTCTCTCTCTCTCTCTCTCTCTCTCTCGTTATCGTCAGAGGGAATAGAAGGGGATGAGGGAGGAAATAGAGACGAAATCGCTCAGGGCGTGGTTTTCGAAACTTGTATAACTATATATATTTGTACACCCCCTGAAATACGTACAAGAACGCGCACGCGGATAATCGGAAAAGGGGGGATGATTTTGCCGGAAGAGACGAAGATTAAAGGTGTCTCCGTGTACCACATTGATTAAGGGGGTCGTCTAGTGTGAAATCTGTTTTTTTAATGTTTTTTTCGGGAATTTTTTTTTGACAAACAATTAAAATAAAATGATTTATGAATTGTGTATTATTTTTATTAACATTTGAACGAACTTTGTGAATTTTTTGAAGTGAATGTATTAAATACAATTGGAGATACACCGCCCAACAGGAACACATATAAAAAAAAAGGTGCTCCACTGCTGCCATGATTCCGGCCGTTCTGCTTATCGGAAATCGAAAAACCAAACGCCATTTTAATTGTGAGACTTGAAGCTCTACCGTGAACCAAAATAAAGTCAGAATTCCAAGAAAATCATTTTTTTTACGCTTTAGAAAAAAAAATCGTTTTTCCGCATTGAATATTTTTTCTAAAGCGTTAAAAAAAAATGATTTTTTTGGAATTCTGACTTTATCTTGGTTCACGGTAGAGCCTCAAGTCTGACAATTAAAATGGCGTTTGGTTTTTTGATTTCAGATAAGCAGAACGGTCGGAATCATGGCAGCAGTGGAGCACCTTTTTTTTAATATGTGTTCCTGTTGAGCGGTGCATTTCCGATTATATTTAATACATTCACTTCAAAAAATTCAGAAAGTTTGTTCAAATGTTAATAAAAATGATACACAATTCATAAATAATTTTATTTTAATGGTTCGTCAAAAAAAAATTCCCGAAAAAGAACATTAAAAAAACAGGTTCCACACTAGACGACCCCCTTAAACCATGTATGAGGATTTTTCTGATTCGATGCTCGATCGATACAAAAACCTCAATAATTTTCGAAAAAACGAATTATTTCAAACCTCGGCACTGAAATAAATGATTTCACATCCACTGAGAAAACAATGTACCAGGATTTGTTAACAGTTAATAAATTAAATAAATGTTTTTTAACAGTTAATAAATTATTTGGACACAAAATATTAACGACTAACAAATTTTGTAACAGTTGAGGAATATTTAAGTAAAAGTGCCAACTAAATATATTTCTTTACTATAAATAAACTGTTTTCTCAGTGTATTTATAGTAGTTTAACCAACCCCTATATTTAATATTAACCATAAATATGTTAACCACAATTATGAAAATAACCATTTCGACTAAATTATTATTCTATAATTACTTTTTCAAGGGTAGTTTTTCTGATTCCCGTATTTTTTGGGTGGAGTTACTGTAAAATGTTAGGTGAAAATTGTGGATCAACGAAAGGCAACTTGAAAGATAATAGATTCTTGATTATGAGTAAACTTGTTAAATTCGTTTGAATTTTTTTTTATTTTAGATTTTATTTTGTATTTTTTGTTTTAGAGCAACGGTGGAAAAAAATCAT